>JARQOD010002008.1:0-80833 GCA_033576555.1 Oophaga sylvatica | reverse complement strand
AATGTGTGTTGAATGGGGTGTGCATTTCGCCTAGGTATAAGGGAAATGTGTGGCTTTGTAAACCTAGTGGTAGAGAAAGGTCACTACACCTCACATTCAGCACACACTTGCAGCACAGGCCTGAAACTACTCAGGTCTTGATTAGGAGACCAGAAGTAGGTGTCTGCAAACACAATCTGAGAGCTCATTCAGTCTGGACAAGGGGTCCAGGCACAGAAGGTGTCTCCAAGAGTGTGGGAGCTAGTTTAGCCTGGACACAGGGAGGTGTCCTGGCACAAGAAACAGTCTCCAAGAGTGTTAGAGCTGTCTTCAGCCTGGACACAGAGAGGTGTCCTGGCACAAGGAAGCAGTCTCTGTGAGAATGCTCCAAGAGTGTTAGAGCTGTCTTCAGCCTGGACACAGAGAGGTGTCCTGGCACAAGGAAGCAGTCTCTGTGAGCATGCATGCTGATGATTACTGAAGAGGAGGGGAGCCGTCTCAGTCTGGGTGCAGGAAGGACCCGGACACAGGAGTGTCTCTGTGAACCTCCATGCTGATGATTACTGAAGAGGAGGGGAGCCGTCTCAGTCTGGGTGCAGGAAGGACCCCGGACACAGGAGTGTCTCTGTGAACCTCCAGCATAATGACTACTGAATAGGAGTGGATCTCTCTCAAGTCTGGTCATGGAAGGTGCCTTCAGACACAGGAGGAGTATCTGTGAAGCTCCATACTGGTAACATATGTGATATGTGTTGTTTTGGGCACAGACTGGTAGAGTCTGGGTCCCGGATAGAAAGGGCCATCTATCTAAGTGTAATTAGAGGCTAGACAAGCCCAGGTTTTCTGTTTATGCTTTGTTTTAATCTGTTTGCTGTGGACTTTAATAAAGCTGGTTGCGGCCAGTTTTTTACCATAATTGCTGTCTGAATGAATTGTTTCCATGCCATTCTGTCTACCCAGACAGCGATCCTAGAGCTAAAACCCCCGGAAAGGCTACAATTGGTGGAGAATGCTGGGGCAGCGCAGGGCCTGGTACAGTTAGTGCTGGAGTGTGCATGCAGCACAGTGGCAAGAGACAGCATTAAAGGTGAAGTCTATTGAAATAGCAACAGAGGAAAAAAAAAAAAGTGTGTGTCAGCAGAAACGTCTGTTTGGAGCAGTCTTGGAGAGACAGTGGCCCTGATAGGGTCTGCAGAGAGAAAATGTATGCACAGCAAAGCTGAACTTGTTGTGAAAATGACTGTGGAATGTGCAGCAGCAAAAGAAAAGTTTGTGGAGCAGTCTTAAAGAGACAGTAGCCCTAATAGACTTTGCAAAGGAAAAAAAAAAAAAAAAAAAAGTGGTTGCACAGCAAGGCTGAATTTTCTGTGGAAAAAAGCTGTAGAGTGTGTGTATGTCTTGAGTGAAGACTGCCGTTGTTAAGACAGAGAAGTCTGACAGCATGGATGACAGCATGGAGGCGCTGTTTGAACAAATGGCACAAGTTAATGTGCAACATAAAACTGCCGTGGTTGAGACAGATAAGTCCGGCCGTGTGAAGGAGCTCATTGAGTACCTGGTACAGGCCCAGCGAAGCATGCAGCAGAGCATGGAGCAGCAGCGCCTGCAGTACCAGCGGCAAATGCAGCAGTACCAGCAGCAAATCCTGCAGCAGCAGCAGGAGAATAACCGGTTGTTTTTTGAGCAGGTTGCAGCACTGCAGGGGACTTGTGGTGCATCGTCCCAAAGTAATGTTGCAAAGTCACCTGACTTGTCCGCTGTGAAGAGGGCGGTAAGACGGTCCTTGGAAAAGATGACACCTCGTGATGATGTGGAGGTATATCTCACTAGGTTTGAGAGACTGGCAGAGAAGGAGAATCTGCCCCTATCTGAATGGGCCATGATGGTCGCACCATATCTGATTGGAGAGCCCCAAAGGGCATATGCTGACCTGAGCGAGCAGGACAGCCAAGACTATGCTAAGATGAAAGTGGAGATTCTTACCCGGCTGGGTGTTACGGTGACAGCCCATGCCAGGGGAGTTCATGACTGGAGATACAGTTGGGAGTCTGCAGTCAGCAGGCCTGATTATGGAGTTGAAAAGGTGGTAGTGAACCGCTACACCCGAGCATGTCCTACAGTGAACCGCTACACCCGAGCATGTTCTCCTGAGGTACAGCCGTCTGAGAGGACGTCACTTCAGAGTTCCCGGACGTCGAACTCTCCCGGTAAGAGCGTTCCAGCTGTTGGGGACATGGGGTATGCTGATAAGCGGGTTCAGGCCCGAGGGGACATGTGGGTGGAAGAGTGTGATGGACAGTGTTGGAGATGTCGTGAAATTGCAGCCAACTGTCCACTAGAGGGGGAGCCTATGTGCCGTGATGTTGGCAGATCCCTCTCTCTCTGCGCAGAACCTGTGTGTGTGACCACCGCAACCGAAGAGACTGGACCACAGGTGTCCCCGGTGGTTACAAATGGTTGCTCAGCGCAGGCCCTCTTGGACTCAGAGAGTCCAGTGACTTCCGTATGTGACAGCCTGATTGATAGGGACTTCATCCTGATAAGCACTTGAGTATGGTGTGCATCCATGGAGACACCAAAGTCTACCCAGAGACTGCCGTGGACTTGGTCCCCAAACTCGGGGAGATTTCATGTGAAGTGGGGGTAGTGAAGACCCTGGTGCAACCCGTTATATTGGGTAATGACTTTCCCCGGTCTAAGGATCTCTGGGGGAAGGGTGATTCTGATGGACAGTGTGATGAAGCCCCTACTGAGGGTACGCAGTCCCGAGGGGCGGAACACGATGCTAGTGGGATGTTAAAATTATGTGATAATGATGATGATGAACCTGATAATGATGATGACCATGAAAATGGTGCTGATGCTGGTAATGATAGTGATGATAATACTGATCATAGTCATGATAATGATGTTGATAATAATGATGACTGTGATAGTGATGAAATTCCTTTGCAGGTGATGTTGGGAGACGAGGATGGTGGTTCTCGGGAACCGAGTGTCCCTGACTTGCCTGTGTCCTGTGACGGTTTTGAGAGTGAGCAGTGGCGAGAACCCTCTCTTAAAACAGCACAGGAAAATATGATTGTTCTAAATGAGGTTTCCCAGGAGCCTGACTCTGAGGAGAGGTTCTCTCATGTTGCCATAAACACTGAAGTCCAGGGAGAGGTTGTGAGTCAGCTCCTAGTACCTGAACTATATAGAAGTGTAGTGCTGGGGTTGTCACATAGTCACATACTTGAGGGACCAGATGATGAAGTTAATGTTGTGGATGACATGTTAACTAAGGTTCCAGATCAGGATGTGAATGAGAATGAATTCTATACTCCTGAAAGTGAGCAGGATATGAATGAAAATGAAGGGTATAGCCCTGACAGTGAGCCAGAGGTGACTGAGGAAGTAGAGTGTGGGACGGACGGTGGGGCTTCTGGGCATGTCTTGCCAGAAGAGCCTGAAAGTGGGGAACTGGAGAAAAGTGAAAAACCCCCTATACCTTCTGTGATAGTTGGTGACACAGGGTCAGTGCACCAGGGACAGGAGGTACGTGAGTTTCTGAGGAAGAGTCAGCAGAAGTGTTCTGATGTGTCGGGTCGTACTTCTCTGGCCAGGCACTATATCGAAAATGAGCCCGGCCCTAAGGTCAAGATGAAACCGTTCAGGATACCCGAGGCCCGCAGAGAGCATAGGCCTGGGAGGGTACAGGGTAGTGCGGATGCTTCAGATGAAGAGAAAGCTGATGTTGGCTATGACAGTGGTGAGGATGAAGTTGATGAAGGCCATGACTGGTCCAGAGGTCACCGTCTCTGTTGGATTGTTGACCAGCCCTCCGGTCTGGATGACCAGCCCTCCGGTCTGGAGAAGAGGGAGGGGATATGTGAGACAGTGAAGGAATGTGTGTTGAATGGGGTGTGCATTTCGCCTAGGTATAAGGGAAATGTGTGGCTTTGTAAACCTAGTGGTAGAGAAAGGTCACTACACCTCACATTCAGCACACACTTGCAGCACAGGCCTGAAACTACTCAGGTCTTGATTAGGAGACCAGAAGTAGGTGTCTGCAAACACAATCTGAGAGCTCATTCAGTCTGGACAAGGGGTCCAGGCACAGAAGGTGTCTCCAAGAGTGTGGGAGCTAGTTTAGCCTGGACACAGGGAGGTGTCCTGGCACAAGAAACAGTCTCCAAGAGTGTTAGAGCTGTCTTCAGCCTGGACACAGAGAGGTGTCCTGGCACAAGGAAGCAGTCTCTGTGAGCATGCATGCTGATGATTACTGAAGAGGAGGGGAGCCGTCTCAGTCTGGGTGCAGGAAGGACCCCGGACACAGGAGTGTCTCTGTGAACCTCCATGCTGATGATTACTGAAGAGGAGGGGAGCCGTCTCAGTCTGGGTGCAGGAAGGACCCCGGACACAGGAGTGTCTCTGTGAACCTCCAGCATAATGACTACTGAATAGGAGTGGATCTCTCTCAAGTCTGGTCATGGAAGGTGCCTTCAGACACAGGAGGAGTATCTGTGAAGCTCCATACTGGTAACATATGTGATATGTGTTGTTTTGGGCACAGACTGGTAGAGTCTGGGTCCCGGATAGAAAGGGCCATCTATCTAAGTGTAATTAGAGGCTAGACAAGCCCAGGTTTTCTGTTTATGCTTTGTTTTAATCTGTTTGCTGTGGACTTTAATAAAACTGGTTGCGGCCAGTTTTTTACCATAATTGCTGTCTGAATGAACTGTTTCCATGCCATTCTGTCTACCCAGACAGCGATCCTAGAGCTAAAACCCCCGGAAAGGCTACAGTGGTTATACATCAGAGTTGAGGCACAGCGCTTGATGGTTATATATCACAGTTGAGGCACAACACTTGGTGGTTATACATCAGAGTTGAGGCACAGCGCTTGATGGTTATATATCACAGTTGAGGCACAGCGCTTGGTGGTTATATATCACAGTGGAGGCACAGCACTTGGTGGTTATACATCAGAGTTGAGGCACAGCGCTTGATGGTTATATATCACAGTTGAGGCACAGCGCTTGGTGGTTATATATCACAGTTGAGGTACAGCGCTTGGGGGGGTTAGTAATGGCAGTCGTCAATGAGACGCCCCTATTACTAATTCCATAGTCACACAGTAAATAAAACACAGACACCCTGAAAAAATGTATTTTATTGAAATAAAGACACAGATTCCTTTATTATTCTAAATTAAATGATACTTAACATCACCTAATTCCCCGATGCCCTTGATCTACTGTAATAAACATCTATATATATAAAATTGAATGTGTGTGTGTGTGTATCACCAACCAATCACGGAGTATCTTACATTTAACCAGAGCTGTTTAAAAGAAGCTGAGCTGTGATTGGTTGCTATGAGCAACAGTTTTCCTTGCAACCAATCCCTAAGCATCTATCATTTCACCAGAGCTGTTTGATAGAATCTGAGCTGTGATTGGTTGCTATGAGCAACAGTTTTCTCACTCCACGACAACACCTCAGCTGACACTGACCAGGTGGGCGAAATCGCATCCCCGGGAACATAAGCTCCAGCCATTGTCTGCCCCCCAGACAGAAGCAGAGAGCACATGACAGAAATGAATCACCCGCTCCCCTGCCCATATCCCCATCACACATCATCCATCCCATAGGCACATCTTCCCTCTTAAAGGGATCTACGGTATGGACGATAGGGCAATTCCACTCTGCGCTCTGATTCTCACCCCAGGCTTCTATTAAAGGGATCATTGGTATGGAAGTCAGGGCAAATCCATCCAGCGCATTGGTTCTGATGCCAGGCCTCTCTTAAAGGGATCCCCGGTATGGAAGTTATGGCGGCTTTGACGGGATGATGTGGGATATTAGGGGTAGTAGTACAGTGGCTTTGACAGAATGATGTGGGATATTAGTTTCCGGTGGCTCTGACGGAATGATGTGGGATATTAGGGGTAGTAGTCCGGTGGCTCTGGCTGATGGGACGATGTGGGATATTAGGGGTAGTAGTCTGGCGGCTTTGACGGGATGATGTGGGATATTAGGGGTAGTAGTCCAGTGGCTTTGACAGAATGATGTGGGATATTAGTTTTCCGGTGGCTCTGACGGAATGATGTGGGATATTAGGGGTAGTAGTCCGGTGGCTCTGGCTGATGGGATGATGTGGGATATTAGGGGTAGTAGTCCGGTGGCTTTGACAGGATGATGTGGGATATTAGTTTTCCGGTGGCTCTGACGGGATGATGTGGGATATTAGGGGTAGTAGTCTGGTGGCTCTGGCTGACAGGATGATGTGGGATATTAGGGGTAGTAGTCCGGTGGCTCTGGCTGATGGGATGATGTGGGATATTAGGGGTAGTAGTCTGGTGGCTCTGGCTGACGGGATGATGTGGGATATTAGGGGTAGTAGTCCGGTGGCTCTGGCTGATGGGATGATGTGGGATATTAGGGGTAGTAGTCCGGTGGCTTTGACGGGATGATGTGGGATATTAGGGGTAGTAGTCCAGTGGCTTTGACAGAATGATGTGGGATATTAGTTTTCCGGTGGCTCTGACGGAATGATGTGGGATATTAGGGGTAGTAGTCCGGTGGCTCTGGCTGATGGGACGATGTGGGATATTAGGGGTAGTAGTCCGGTGGCTTTGACAGGATGATGTGGGATATTAATTTTCCGGTGGCTCTGACGGGATGATGTGGGATATTAGGGGTAGTAGTCTGGTGGCTCTGGCTGACAGGATGATGTGGGATATTAGGGGTAGTAGTCCGGTGGCTCTGGCTGATGGGATAATGTGGGATATTAGGGGTAGTAGTCTGGTGGCTCTGGCTGACGGGATGATGTGGGATATTAGGGGTAGTAGTCCGGTGGCTCTGGCTGATGGGATGATGTGGGATATTAGGGGTAGTAGTCCGGTGGCTCTGGCTGACGAGATGATGTGGGATATTAGGGGTAGTAGTCCGGTAGCTCTGGCTGACGGGATGATGTGGGATATTATAGTGGGTGTGGCAATGCGGAGTGGGCGGGGCTCTACACTCTACACTTTATATATAGGGATATAATCATTATAATTTGCTATAACCGTAGTAAGTTACTATGCCCGGGCAGCGCCGGGCTCTTCAGCTAGTATATATATATATGTGTGTGTGTTTTGAAGAATATTTCCTTAGAAAACAATGTGTAAATGACAGAGAATTGCTGGATGTAAAAACTCATGTTACAATCGCACTGCAGTCTGATGTAAATCAGATGCTCGGTGTGAAAAATCGGATTGTACCTGCATAAAAAACGCCTGACACTCAGATGACACTCGCATTACACTCGTCCGACTCTCCTGCATCAAAATCGGACCGATTTTATAATCACTAGTGTGTCTCCAGCCTTACAGAGACCCTGGAGATCGGGTGCGGAGGGGGCACTACCCAGCTTCTACCCTGGGCCTGTATTTCAGTATAACGCTAGGGCAGTGACCGGAGTCCTTGTCCTGGGTGAAGGCAATGTAGCCTGGCTATGACCTCCTGTCCTTTCTCTGTAGACTGTTTCTTCGATGCTCATCGCCCCCGGCACAGCAGACATTCTCATGTTAACCTACTGTTACATATAATGATCCTTCAGCACCAATAAATTGAAGTGGAAAATCAAGTTCATGTTCATTTTTAATGAATGCATTGAAAACCCTTATTAAAATCCACTTACATTTACTGTTCAGCGCCGTATGGGGCAAAACCGGATCCTGTTTATGGTGGAAGTTAAGCAGTGATCTCTCAAAGTGTCCAAACGTGATCATTTGACTAACGGCTATTTCTGATGGATCCCTGATGGGGTAAAGGAGATCTGCCAGACTCCTCTGTCCTCTCCACAACATTACAGTTTCAGCTCATCTCTCATCTGGAAGCTGAAATTCAGCACACAGCGCTTGGTTGTCACACATCAGAGTTGAGGCTCAGCACTTGGTGGTTATATATCAGAGATAAAGCATGGTGCTTGGTGGATATACATCAGAGTGGAGGCACAGCGCTTGTTGGTTATACATCAGCGTTGAGGCACAGTGCAAAATAGTTACACTGTATTGAGGCAAATACCTTGGTGGTTACACATCAGTTGTGTTGAGGCACTTGAAAGATTTATCTAGGACTTTGCTTGTTTCTTGCTATGTTGTTAAGATTTGACAAAGCAGAGCGGTAGAGGAAGAACCTGATTTATTGACTTGAGGTCAAATAAAGAAGGACAATCAATGGCAGGAGCAGGAGCAGAGGAGTATGCTGAGCAGTAAGGAGCAGAGGAGTATTGTGTAGTATGAGGCAGAGTAGTATGCTGAGCAGTATGATGGAGAGTTGTCATGACTCTGTTGTTGGGTATCCCGGGAAGGAGCTCCTTCTCTGTCCCTAACGTTACGGACACCCTAGCTCGCCCTGTTTCCCGGATTAATTCTGATGGTGAAGACGCTGGGGCCATGTCCCTTGCCTTAGCTCCTGAATCCACCCTCAATCTGTAACTCCTCAGCAGGTAAAGGGGGTATGTAGTAGATGCAGAGAACTGCAATACACCAACCAGACTAACAAGGTAATACGAACAGCGGTAATGGAAAATACCAATCTTAAAAATATATACGCACACATATAACAGAGGAATGCACTGGGGAGTGGAGGATGGGGTTAAACCAAAGTAGGAGAAGAAAGGGAATTATCACATAACTAAAACACTATCAACAGTCACAGATAAATCCACCAAACGCCTTCCCCAATAATAACCACCAACATCCTCCAGCCATGCAGCATAAGGTTAATCTGACAATGAGTGCCAGCCAGGACCCAGATTATATAGAAGATGGGATTGGCTAACCGTGTACAGCTGAGAGCCATAATGCTCCAGGAGCTCTCTACTGAGCAGATTAACTCCTGCACTGCCAAATTAATTTAATCTGGAGCAGCACAATTCCCCCAACATGTCAAATTCCCTGGAGCCCCTGTTAATAGCCACATTGTTGAAGCAAGTGATATGGCACGGCTTATGATTGTCCCATGATCTAGGTGGACATGTTCTAGGCTTGTCCAGGGTTCTCTCTGAATCTGCCCCAATTTGGTCTCCAGTCTATAAAGAGTACGGTCCTTCTATTCCTGCTTATTTTGTGGAAAGACCCCGATCCCAATATCACCACCATACATTGCCCCAGTTGGAACGGCCACCTGTTCTGACTTCAGACCCGAGTCACGAGAAGCCAATTATTTTTCTTATGTTCTTGTACTCGGGAGAAAATTGCAACACAATAAGCTAAACATAGGATGTGGATAGATAGTATCACATAAACATAGTGTGGAAGCATCCTATAAAGCTAGGCGCTGTGTGTTCCCGCCCGTGACCGGGGCCACATGTCTGCCCATAGTGATGGAAGGTGAGGACGATTCTCCCCAGAAGACAATGACTTTACTGAGAGGGGTAATTAGTCGCATTGTCTGTACACGATATAATTAGAGGGCGCTCCTTACAGATAGGAAATGACAACGTCTCGATAAATATATCCTTTTGATACATTTATGATAATAAAGGTGGACAAGAAGGACTATATATACGGGGCGCCTCCGCATCTTCCTTGTGTTCACTCCTTCCATCGCCATGAAGGGACTAATGATCTGTCTGGTGGCCGCTGCCTTCTGCATGGACTTGGGTAAGAGCTTTACAGCACGACGGTCATCGCTCGGCCATCGGCAATCTCCATATGTGATCTCTCTGATAGCCAAAATGGCTTATATCATACTCCGATCGCATCCGGAGCTGCATTCATAATTCACTTGTGATCAGCCTGCAGTTTATCCGCACTGTACATACACTTAACAGAGTAATTCACACCTCGCACATCCAATAGCCACAGAGAGTGCAGCTTAGCATGTGATTCCAGTATATAGTGGATATCAGTGCGGCACATCTAGAATTGGCCATCTTTGCCGCTTCTCCTTGCAGCAGTTCCACATCTGTCAGATTATGGGTCATTTTCTGTGTACAGCGCCCTCTTCAGGTCACCACAGATTGTCCCTTGGGTTCAGGTCTGCACTCAGGCTCGGCTGTTCCAGAACTTCCATCTTCTTCTGGTGAAGCAGTTTTTTGGGTGATTTGTAAGTCACTTTGGGTCATTGTCGCTGAAAGGTGAAATTCCTCTTCATCTTCAGCTTTTTAGCAGAGGCTGGAAGTTTTTGATGCAAAATTGTATGATATTTGGACTGTTCATAATTCCCTCCCCCTTGCCTAAAGACCCAGTGCACAATGCTGCCCCCACCATGCCTCACTGTGGGGATGGTGATCTTCTGTTGATGTGCAATGCTACCCCTACTATGCCTCACTGTGGGGATAGTGATCTTCTGGTGACGCATAACGTTGCCCCCCCATGCCTCACTGTGGGGATGATCTTCTGGTTATGCACAATGCTACCCCCACCATGCCTCACTGTTGGAATGGTGATCTTGTGACACACAATGCTGCCCCCACCATGTCTCACTGTTGGAATGGTGATCTTGTGACACGCAATGCTGCCCCCACCATGCCTCACTGTTGGAATGGTGATCTTGTGACACACAATGCTACCCCCACCATGCCTCACTGTTGGAATGGTGATCTTGTGACGCGCAATGCTACCCCCACCATGCCTCACTGTTGGAATGGTGATCTTGTGACACGCAATGCTGCCCCCACCATGTCTCACTGTTGGAATGGTGATCTTGTGACACGCAATGCTGCCCCCACCATGCCTCACTGTTGGAATGGTGATCTTGTGACACACAATGCTACCCCCACCATGCCTCACTGTTGGAATGGTGATCTTGTGACGCGCAATGCTACCCCCACCATGCCTCACTGTTGGAATGGTGATCTTGTGACACGCAATGCTGCCCCCACCATGTCTCACTGTTGGAATGGTGATCTTGTGACACGCAATGCTGCCCCCACCATGTCTCACTGTTGGAATGGTGATCTTGTGACACGCAATGCTACCCCCACCATGCCTCACTGATGGAATGGTGATCTTGTGACACGGAATGCTGCCCCCACCATGTCTCACTGTTGGAATGGTGATCTTGTGACACGCAATGCTGCCCCCACCATGTCTCACTGTTGGAATGGTGATCTTGTGACACGCAATGCTGCCCCCACCATGTCTCACTGTTGGAATGGTGATCTTGTGACACGCAATGCTACCCCCACCATGTCTCACTGTTGGAATGGTGATCTTGTGACACACAATGCTGCCCCCACCATGCCTCACTGTTGGAATGGTGATCTTGTGACACACAATGCTGCCCCCACCATGTCTCACTGTTGGAATGGTCATCTCCTGGTGATGTGCAGTGTTTGTTTTGCACCTTTAGGAATTATGGCCAAAAAGTTTCCCCTTGGTCTCATCAGACATAACATGGTCTCCACATGTTATTGGCAGATGTGATGGAGGTTTTGGCAGAACATAGCTGAACCTGGATGTTTTTCTATGTAAGAAAAGGACTCCGTTTTGCCACTCGACCCTACAGATTGTTGTCGCATACAGGACACAACTATGACTGGCCAGAAGTTCCTGCAGCTCCTTCACTGTTCCTATCAGCCTCTTGGAATCCTCCCAGGACAATTTTTTTCTTGACTTTTCATATATTTTTGAGGGACGTCCAGTTCAGACGGGATATTAGAAGCACAATGTCTTCTTGCATAACATCTGATGTAGAGCAGTGCAGGACGCAATGTGCAACGTGAGAGGTGGAAGAATAATTTTGGGGTTGCACAACGTTGGGTTCTTGTGTCAGGAGACGCCCTCTGGGTAAGGAGGGGTTTATTATGTGTCAAACTTAATTATAAAACTGCTAATGTTTTTCTCATTTAATGTTATCCAATCTGGAGGTCTGGTGTGCGGGCGCCTGCGGGTCACTGCTTGAGTCTTTACGGGCGTCATACGGGCGTCATACAGGGAGAATTAGGACCTGATGGTGCCACATTGTAATTACATCCAGTTTTCTCAGAAAGGTCGTACCTGATTTCATGGCTGCTCTGTCACATCCAGAGCTGTATTCACAATTCTGCTTTTCCTTTACACCTTATACTGTTGTTACATGCCTTTATTTTATGACTTATACCCCAGTCTCATCCAGAGCTGCATTCACAATTCTGCCTTTATTTTATGACTTATACCCCAGTCTCATCCAGAGCTGCATTCACAATTCTGCCTTTATTTTATGACTTATACCCCAGTCTCATCCAGAGCTGCATTCACAATTCTGCCTTTATTTTATGACTTATACCCCAGTCTCATCCAGAGCTGCATTCACAATTCTGCCTTTATTTTATGACTTATACCCCAGTCTCATCCAGAGCTGCATTCACAATTCTGCCTTTATTTTATGACTTATACCCCAGTCTCATCCAGAGCTGCATTCACAATTCTGCCATTATTTCATGACTTACACTCCAGTCATATCCAGAGCTGCATTCACAATTCTGCCATTATTTCATGACTTACACTCCAGTCTCATCCAGAGCTGCATTCACAATTCTGCCATTATTTCATGACTTACACTCCAGTCATATCCAGAGCTGCATTCACAATTCTGCCATTATTTCATGAATTACACTCCAGTCACATCCAGAGCTGCATTCACAATTCTGCCATTATTTCATGACTTACACTCCAGTCACATCCAGAGCTGCATTCACAATTCTGCCATTATTTCATGACTTACACTCCGGTCATATCCAGAGCTGCATTCACAATTCTGCCATTATTTCATGAATTACACTCCAGTCACATCCAGAGCTGCATTCACAATTCTGCCATTATTTCATGACTTACACTCCAGTCACATCCAGAGCTGCATTCACTATTCTGCCATTATTTTATGACTTACACTCCAGTCATGTCCAGAGCTGCATTCACTATTCTGCCTTTATTTTGTGACTTACACTCCAGTCACATCCAGAGCTGCATTCACAATTCTGCCATTATTTCATGACTTACACTCCGGTCATATCCAGAGCTGCATTCACAATTCTGCCATTATTTCATGAATTACACTCCAGTCACATCCAGAGCTGCATTCACAATTCTGCCATTATTTCATGACTTACACTCCAGTCACATCCAGAGCTGCATTCACAATTCTGCCATTATTTTATGACTTACACTCCAGTCACATCCAGAGCTGCATTCACAATTCTGCCATTATTTTATGACTTACACTCCAGTCATATCCAGAGCTGCATTCACAATTCTGCCATTATTTTATGACATACACTCCAGTCATATCCAGAGCTGCATTCACAATTCTGCCATTATTTCATGACTTACACTCCAGTCATATCCAGAGCTGCATTCACAATTCTGCCATTATTTCATGACTTACACTCCAGTCATATCCAGAGCTGCATTCACAATTCTGCCATTATTTCATGACTTACACTCCAGTCATATCCAGAGCTGCATTCACAATTCTTCCATTATTTTATGACTTACACTCCAGTCATATCCAGAGCTGCATTCACAATTCTGCCATTATTTTATGACTTACACTCCAGTCATGTCCAGAGCTGCATTTAAAATTCTGCTTTAATTTTATGTCTTATACTTGTCACATGCCATTATTTATGGCTTATACTCCAGTCTCATCCAGAGCTGCATTCACACTTCTGCTTCTATTTTATGTATTATACTCCTATCATGTTCTGAGCTGCATTTACAGCTCTGCTGATTCACCTTATTTTTTTAGTCCAGTCAAATTGAGACGTTCACCATTCACTATTCTGCTGTTACATCCAGAGCAGCATTCATAATTCTGATGTTATTGCATTTGCAAGGCTCCGATCAAATGCAGACCTTAATTTACACTTATGCTTGTATGCCATGTTTTATAATCCAGTCACATCCAAAGCTACATTTACGATTCTGCAGTTACAGCATGTTATCTACTCCAATCCCACCCAGGGCTGCATTCATAATTCTGCTGTTATTGTCTTTCTTATATACCAGTCACATGCAGATTTGCATATACAATTCTGCTGTTACACGATGTTTTACGCTCCAGTCATAGTCAGTTCTGCATTCAGTTACATCATGTCTTAAACACCAGTCACGCCAAGAGCAGCATTTACGATTCTGCATGCAGCCAGAGACAGACTTAACTATTCAGGTCACGTGTGCTCCTCTCACAAAGTACTGTGTAGCCCTGGTGTTAGGCACACGCAGTACCCTGGAGAGTGTGTGGCGAGACAGCAGTTTAATGCTAAATATCCATTCACTCAACATATACTAGACACACCCTTAGGGTAGTGTAGTTTACTCTTGAGGGAGTGGTCAAGGTGTGTGTGTTGAGTGATTTAGTGAGTGTCCAGACTTCAGAGAGAGAGGTCTAGAAGTCTGTGCCTGGACTACAGAGAGAGAAGACGTCTGGAGGGAGGAAGCAGTCCAGATTGCTCTATCATCAGTTCGGAAAGTGGAGTCTAGTACAGGTGGTTTAATTCACCTCAGCCTAGTCAGAGCTGTACCTCATCAGAATACACTGGAAGGAAAGAAGAAGTTTAGTGCAGAAAGTCATCAGTATCCTGTCTAAAGGACGGTGTAAGGTTCAGAGACGTGCTCCTGCCTATTGATAACTGAGCATCTGTAACTAACTTTGAAGTGAAGGAAAAGAAAGAAGTGACTGCTCGACCCTTGGCTAGTGTGAGTGCTTATGTTACCAGCGAGGACAAGGCGAAAGGCACAGTGGTTTATTGGAATAGTGCTTACGGATTGAAGAAGTCCTGCACATTGCAACCGGTCACTGGGGACCGAAGGATCACTATTGTTACAAGCATAGTGGTAAGAAAACCAGGAATTTACCGGACCTTAGGTCGCGGCAAACAAGCCCCTTATAGTCAGTACGTAACTGGGGTCAGGGGGAGTGAAGACTTTGAGTCAGTGCACGACAAAATAAGAATTCAGCTCTCTCGCAGGAAGGCTCCTGACACAAAGCTGACTGGGCGGTACAGCTATAGATTAGCTGGAGTTATTGAGGGAACTACGCTTCAGGCTAGTTGTACTCATTGTATTGGGAGTAAAGGAGGCCCCTAACTTGTCCAGCTGCTGTCTCAAGATACACTCTCCTTGGATCAGCCTCCCTGGGACCTGCCTGAACATCTTACAAGTAAAGGTATGGAAAGACGCTGACCGTGTGAGACTGTGTTATTTATCTGCACCCGACTTCACTAACTTCATAGACTTTGAGGGACCAGTCCCACCTGTAGGGGACCCGACATCTAGCTGCATCACCATCCCCTCAGAGATCTATAGCAGCGCTGGTACTAATTACCAGAAGACTACAGGTGGCGTCACGAACTGTACATAAATCAACCCCCTGTAAATATATCCCCAACATACGCCAGACCGCCCGGGCCACAGACCGAGCCACAGCTACCTGTGACAATCCCCATAGACTTCTACGGGCTCGGCTCTGAGTACCCCATTGCCCTGGTAATCCACAATTGTGGTGGCGGGTCGACACAAACTTGGCGTCACGAACAGGATGCGAAACTCGCAGAATTGCGAGCCCTGTGTGCCTAAGGAATTGTTTTTGTGAGAAGGACTGTTTGCACTTTTGGCGCCAAAATCGCCATTTTTGTCGCCATATTCGCGCCCTCAGGCGCTGGAGAAGAAGGTGGGCGTACCTTCGTGGGCGTCTACCCCCCTGTGGCGCGAAGAAAATGCCTGCCCTCTCAAAGTGCTATTACAATATGCGATCCTGCCCTACAGCAAAGGAGGTCCGCCTCCTCTTCACCTTCCCTGCGAGGAGGAGGAGACGCAAACCCCGCCTCCACGGAAGAGACCGGATGTCTCTGGAGGAAGAAAAAAGAATCTTCTGGAACATCATGGAAGCAGGACGTGTGCAGCCGAGCAGGGAAGCGGAGGAAGGCAGGCCCCGTTCCCCAGCCAAGCTGCCACCAGCACCGGAGTTATCCGTGGTCCTGCACCTGCAGCAGGCGTTGCTAGAGATTCAAGAAGAAAACGCACGCCTGAAGAAGATGGTCCAGTACCAACCTGGCTTTGAAGAGATCGAGAGATGCCGGCGTACCCTGGAGCAGCGGAGGCTGTGGGACACGGTGATCTCTCCCCTCAACGACCCCCCACGATTCCAGATACCGAAGAGTCTGCTGCCCAAGGCGAAGGAGCAACCGGAGGCTGCCCCCGAAAGTACCAATCCTGATCCCACCGGTGAAGCGGTGGAGGCGAAGGAGGTTGAGGAGGTACCGCCAGTTCCGGAACGCCCGCCCGGCCAGGAGGCCGCAGCAGATGATCGGTCCCCGGCAGGGACACCGGAGGGGTCCTGTCCGTCACTACCAGACGTGGACTGGGACGAAATGGCGCGCCTGGATGACGTCGCCTACACCGCCCAGTGGGAATATGAGTGGCAGCGTCGTGAGGAGAAGCAGAAACGCCAGCAGGAGGAAGAGCGGGAAGCTCAGAAGAATCGTCAGCGACAACATGCAGAGCTGATCGCGGACAAAGAGAGTGTCCGGAGAGAGAAAGGTACCCTGAGGGAACCGCGGCGGCAGGGGTGTGTGACTGAGTTCCAGCTCCGGAAGGGCTGGGGCTTCATCCGTGAACCGGGCCTCTACCCAGGGGTCTTTGTCAGCAGGCGTGACGTAGAATCCCACCTGCCGCAAGGCCATCCCGGGAGGGACTTAGTAAATGGAGACCTCGTCACGTACACACGGCATTGGGGAATGAAGGGATGGTATGCCCTTAACGTCACCATCGTCCGTGACCCCGTCCCCGACGCAGGTAACGTCACCACTACCGCAGCGACCCCGTCTCCAGCTCAAGCAGTATCCGGCCGTGCCCCAGCATCGCCCCCTGCAAATTCATCGCAACTAGCGACCCAGATTTCATCGCAAAGGAAAGCCACCTCTACATCGCAACATGCGACCCAGTCTCAATCGCAATCCATGACACGGTCCATATCGTTAACTGTGATTGAAACGCAATCGGTGTCACGTGAAGAGAATGTACCCGTTGCGCCCCTAGAGGTTCGCACGAGAACTGTGGCGACCCAGACCCTAATCGCAGCGCATGATTTGCTAGTCCTGGGAACTAGGGCCCATTGCATTGTTCCAGCCCCGGGGTGGAAAGTGTATTAGAAGAAAATGAATAAATAGTAAAGAAACGAATCGGTGAGATCCATATCGGGTCTACCATAAGTAGAAAGTTTGAAAATGTTTTATAAGTTTTTGCACAAGTTGAAAAGTACAACGTATATGATGCATATATATTTTGCTAACCGTAGAATGCCCGGCTGGGTAAACAGTAATCAGAAAAAGTTTGCACTTTAGTATAATAATGTGATATTATATCTATGTCTTTGGTTTTACAATGGACTTTGAGGTTGAGGACTGTGCTAACCCAGAACTTATTTGTACATAGTTGCGCTTCGGTGCCTTATTTTGGTTTTACATAAACCAGCACAACTACCTCTGAATACAAAAACCCGTGTGGTGTGGCACTGAGTGAGGTCTGCATTTGGATGTCCTGCAGCCCACCCAGGACCCACGTTGAAGGTTTGGTGCGGGTCCTTCACAAGTATACTGTAAATTTATTGAATGCTATTTAATATTTGTATTTTTCTATAATGTTTGCAACGTTCAAGATATCCTCACCTCCCGGATGGGACGAATTACTGTTTATTGTTTAATGTTTTCATGCATAAACAAAATGTCTCTTTTGTATTTTACAGCCCGGGAGTGCTGTCTTTTACCATGGGGGAATGTGTAGCCCTGGTGTTAGGCACACGCAGTACCCTGGAGAGTGTGTGGCGAGACAGCAGTTTAATGCTAAATATCCATTCACTCAACATATACTAGACACACCCTTAGGGTAGTGTAGTTTACTCTTGAGGGAGTGGTCAAGGTGTGTGTGTTGAGTGATTTAGTGAGTGTCCAGACTTCAGAGAGAGAGGTCTAGAAGTCTGTGCCTGGACTACAGAGAGAGAAGACGTCTGGAGGGAGGAAGCAGTCCAGATTGCTCTATCATCAGTTCGGAAAGTGGAGTCTAGTACAGGTGGTTTAATTCACCTCAGCCTAGTCAGAGCTGTACCTCATCAGAATACACTGGAAGGAAAGAAGAAGTTTAGTGCAGAAAGTCATCAGTATCCTGTCTAAAGGACGGTGTAAGGTTCAGAGACGTGCTCCTGCCTATTGATAACTGAGCATCTGTAACTAACTTTGAAGTGAAGGAAAAGAAAGAAGTGACTGCTCGACCCTTGGCTAGTGTGAGTGCTTATGTTACCAGCGAGGACAAGGCGAAAGGCACAGTGGTTTATTGGAATAGTGCTTACGGATTGAAGAAGTCCTGCACATTGCAACCGGTCACTGGGGACCGAAGGATCACTATTGTTACAAGCATAGTGGTAAGAAAACCAGGAATTTACCGGACCTTAGGTCGCGGCAAACAAGCCCCTTATAGTCAGTACGTAACTGGGGTCAGGGGGAGTGAAGACTTTGAGTCAGTGCACGACAAAATAAGAATTCAGCTCTCTCGCAGGAAGGCTCCTGACACAAAGCTGACTGGGCGGTACAGCTATAGATTAGCTGGAGTTATTGAGGGAACTACGCTTCAGGCTAGTTGTACTCATTGTATTGGGAGTAAAGGAGGCCCCTAACTTGTCCAGCTGCTGTCTCAAGATACACTCTCCTTGGATCAGCCTCCCTGGGACCTGCCTGAACATCTTACAAGTAAAGGTATGGAAAGACGCTGACCGTGTGAGACTGTGTTATTTATCTGCACCCGACTTCACTAACTTCATAGACTTTGAGGGACCAGTCCCACCTGTAGGGGACCCGACATCTAGCTGCATGACCATCCCCTCAGAGATCTACAGCAGCGCTGGTACTAATTACCAGAAGACTACAGGTGGCGTCACGAACTGTACATAAATCAACCCCCTGTAAATATATCCCCAACATACGCCAGACCGCCCGGGCCACAGACCGAGCCACAGCTACCTGTGACAATCCCATAGACTTCTACGGGCTCGGCTCTGAGTACCCCATTGCCCTGGTAATCCACAATTGTGGTGGCGGGTCGACACAGTACCACAAGAGAGCATGCACTACATATGATGAGCCAGAAGGGGGCTGCAGTCAGTGAGAACCTGCCGCCTGGGTGTGCAGCAGAACTGTGAATGCAGCTCTGGATGTGACTGGAGTATAGCGATACACTCTATTACGCTCTTCCAGACAGTGACTGATTAGATGTAACACTACCTGTGACTCACCTTTGTCTTGGCTCAGTGATCTGGATAATGTCGGCCTCGCCCGTCACTCCTGAGCAGACATCTGTGTATCTCACCGAGTGTGGAGCGCGCGCCGACACAATGTAGGAATGTGCTGCCAGGGTGTCACCGTGTCACCGCCACCTCCACCGTCAGACCACATGAGCCACATGCACAATGCCAACCATGACTCATAAGTGCTCACGCCCTGGAATCTCTGCATATGATGATGGGGCCTGGGTGTGGGCGCAATAGACGATACCAAGGCCATAACATCCTAGATGAGCCATGCTCAGGCCAAGGAGACACATGCCCAAAAGGGACCACCATCCATCTCCAGGACCTCAATGTCTACTGCTCCCTGTACGGCAGTGAGTCCGACCTGCCAGGTGTCCATAAGTGGCCAATACCTGCCCGTCCATGAGACGGTCCATCAACATGTCCAGTCTTAGGAACCAATGCATCCAGTGTGCACACCACAACACAACCGTGCATGGTCTACCACTGGAGCATTGTCACCACGGTGGTCGGTGTCGGTTCTTTGGCTGCATTTCTCCCTTCTTCTTTGGGTCCGGTATGTTACACACAGATTTGGCAACTTTTTCAAACTTTTTTCAACTTCTTCATGTGTCCTCCAGATATTGGCACCAAGATATTTAACTTGCCTGGATACAAAGAGCCGGCATCATCCTTCAGGGGTAGGACAGGTCCCTGCAGATTAGTGGCCACGACCATCACTGTGGTAGCGCCTCAATACTTGTTAGCCATAATTCATTAAACGGAATGTGTCGTCAAAAAATTACTTATTGATTAAATCAGAGTTTTGTGCTACAAATATTTTTTACAACTTTTTGTTCATATGACAATCTACATTTCCCAAAAATATTTATTAATTATGCAATTTTCACACTGACCACTGGGGCCTCTTAAGACTCATACTTCCAGACATTTCAAGAAGAGTTTTCAGCAGGCTCATTATCATCAGAGGCAGCATTATAATGACTGATAACAACTGTATACAGGAGACAATAAAGAATCCACCATTCACAATAGGTGATGTCACAGCTCACCTCCTCCTCCTGTACAGTGACCGATAACACCTCTGTATACAGTAGATAACACAGGATCCACCATTCACAATAGGTGATGTCACAGCTCACCTCCCCTCCTATACAATGACTGATAACACCTCTATATACAGCTGATAACACAGGATCCACCATTCACAATAGGTGACGTCACAGCTCACCTCCTCCTGTACAATGACTGATAACACCTCTATATACAGTAGATAACACAGGATCCACCATTCACAATAGGTGATGTCACAGCTCTGTATACAATAGATAACAAATATAAGAACGCTAACCAGCTCACCGGTTTGTAGAAGCACGGATCCTCCGCTTGATCAAACGTGAAGATACATGAGAAAATGAAGGAAAAAGGGATCCAGCTTCAATAAAATCTTCATCTTTATTGATTCATAAAAACATGAATAATGGCATGCTCCTGGACAAGCTCAGGACAAGGCTACGCGTTTCGATCACAGGGATCTTTATCACAGCTCAGCTGTGATAAAGATCCCTGTGATCGAAACGCGTAGCCTTGTCCTGAGCTTGTCCAGGAGCATGCCATTATTCATGTTTTTATGAATCAATAAAGATGAAGATTTTATTGAAGCTGGATCCCTTTTTCCTTCATTTTCTCATACAATAGATAACACAGGATCCACCATTCACAATAGGGGATGTCACAGCTCACCTCCTCCTCCTATACAATGACTGATAACACCTCCATATACATTGATAACGCAGGATCCACCATTCACAATAGATGATATCACAGCTCACCTCCTCCTGTACAATGACTGATAACACCTCTATATACAGTAGATATCACAGGAGCCACCATTCACAATAGGTGATATCACAGCTCACCTCCTCCTGTACAATGACTGATAACACCTCTATATACAGTAGATAACACAGGATCCACCATTAACAATAGGGGATGTCACAGCTCACCTCCTCCTCCTGTACAATGACTGATAACACCTCTATATACAGTAGATAACACAGGATCCACCATTCACAATAGGTGATGTCACAGCTCACCTCCTCCTGTACAATGACTGATAACACCTCTATATACAGTAGATAACACAGGATCCACCATTCACAATAGGTGATGTCACAGCTCACCTCCTCCTTCTGTACAATGACTGATAACACCTCTATATACAGTAGATAACACAGGATCCACCACTCACAATAGGTGATATCACAGCTCACCTCCTCCTGTACAATGACTGATAACACCTCTATATACAGTAGATAACACAGGATCCACCATTCACAATAGGTGATATCACAGCTCACCTCCTCCTGTACAATGACTGATAACACCTCTATATACAGTAGATAACACAGGATCCACCATTCACAATAGGTGATGTCACAGATCACCTCCTCCTCCTGTACAGTGACTGATAACACCTCTATATACAGTAGATAACACAGGATCCACCATTCACAATAGGTGATGTCACAGCTCACCTCCTCCTCCTGTACAATGACCGATAACACCTCTGTATACAGTAGATAACACAGGATTCACCATTCACAATAGGTGATGTCACAGCTCACCTCCTCCTCCTCCTGTACAATGACTGATAACACCTCTGTATACAATAGATAACACAGGATCCACCATTCACAATAGGTGATGTCACAGCTCACCTCCTCCTCCTGTACAATGACTGATAACACCTCTGTATACAGTAGATAACACAGGATCCACCATTCACAATAGGTGATATCACAGCTCACCTCCTCCTCCTATACAATGACTGATAACACCTCTATATACAGTAGATAACACAGGATCCACCATCCACAATAAGTGATGTCACAGCTCACCTCCTCCTCCTGTACAATGATTGATAACACCTCTATATACAGTAGATAACACAGGATCCACCATTCACAATAGGTGATATCACAGCTCACCTCCTCCTCCTATACAATGACTGATAACACCTCTATATACAGTAGATAACACAGGATCCACCATCCACAATAAGTGATGTCACAGCTCACCTCCTCTTCCCTTCACAATGACCTTTGCACACGCACATTAGATGCTTCAATAGAGAAAACAGGGTAGGTCTGTTCATTGCTGCTAATTTGTGTGTCATTTCCTGAAACAATAGGAAGATAGTGATAGAATAACCCCAGTGGATATTGCAACATTTCTTTTTTTTTCCTTTTTTGTTAAAGATTGTTTGTTAAGATTGTGACATGTAAAAAATTCCTAATGACCTCTCCTCTCTCCTCACAGCTCGGTCCTTGCAATGCTATTATTGTAAGGAGGAAAGCGATCTGGCAAAATGCAACGGGGTGAAAGAGTGCTTAGCGGGGCAGGGCGCCTGCAAGATCTTCCTGACCCGTGCAGGTGAGTGATGGGGAAGTTTGTCCTCACATGACTTATGGTCCTGACTGCGACTGCCTAGAGTGATTGAACGAGACCCGTGATCAGGAGCCATTACAGCCTCAGATAGTCCACAAGTTCATGGACGGTAATTGGAACACTCAGTTCCTCACAGAAGTAGAAGCTGAACTTCCTTGGGGCACAACTAATTTTCAAAAATTTACAAAAATGAATGAAAATGTTCCAGAATTTGTCATCTCATAATCCTTTTGTGTTTCAGATGGAAAAGAGAAGTTTTCCAGAGACTGCGCCGCCAACTGTGCACCGCCTGACTCAACCGGCATCTACTGCTGCAACACCGACCTGTGCAACAAACTAGGGCTTCCGTCAAATGCAAGCGCTGCCAATAATAGTGTCAGTCCTATTGGCGGTTTAGGCAGAGTCCCTTCCAACTCCTCCAATGGTAACACCACAGCTAATACAAGTTCCTCAACCAACTCAACTAGTAACTCCAGTTACAACAATACCATGCCTGGTAATACCATCAACTCTACCAGCACCAGCCATGGTCCAGGAGCTGGTAACAACTCTTCCAACTCTACGACTGGTCATAGTAATAATATGAGCTCAATCTTGGGCTCATCCACCCCCATAAATTCTACTGGTGTCTCCCATGGTCCAGGATCTGGTAACAACTCTTCCAACTCTACGACTGGTCATAACAATAATACGAGTTCAGTCATGGGCTCATCCACCCCCATAAATTCAACCGGTGTCTCCCATGGTCCAGGATCTGGTAACAACTCTTCCAACTCTACGACTGGTCATAACAATAATACGAGTTCAGTCATGGGCTCATCCACCCCCATAAATTCAACCGGTGTCTCCCATGGTCCAGGATCTGGCAACAACTCTTCCAACTCTACGACTGGTCATAACAATAATACGAGTTCAATCATGGACTCATCCACCCCCATGAACTCGACTGGTATCTCCCATGGTCCAGGATCTGGCAACATCTCTTCCAACTCTACAACTGGTCATAACAATAATACGAGTTCAATCATGGGCTCATCCACCCCCATGAACTCGACTGGTATCTCCCATGGTCCAGGATCTGGCAACAACTCTTCCAACTCTACGACTGGTCATAACAATAATACGAGTTCCATCTTGGGGTCATCCACCCCTATGAACTCTACTGGAATCAACCATGGTCCAGGATCTGGCAACAACTCATTCAATTCTACAACTGTTCATAACAACAACACGAGTGCCACCTTAGGCTCTTCCCCCCCTATGAACTCTTCCGGCATCTACCATGGTCCAGGATCTGGCTACAACTCTTCCAACTCTGCGACTGATGTTAAAAATAATATCAATTCTACTTCAAACATGTCCTCCACCATTGTTTCTAGTGGTGGGTCATCCCCTAAAGCAAACTGCTCCTCTCCAATAAAAACCAAAAACCTTTTAGTTAAGTCAAGATGGTAATAATAAACACACTTAGGGCACGAGAACCCCCGGTGTGTCAAAGTGCGCCGATGATATAACATACCACCCTTAATGTCAGTGGTCTTTGACCTGTGGCTCTCAAGAGGTTGGGAAACTACAACTCCTGCTCCTGACAACAGGCTAGCCTGGAGTTACATCATTTTTTTTATTTTTCCATTTTTTTAAACTTTTATTCGCTGCCTTACCTCACTTGCCCAGGTGGGCCTGTGGGAAAAGCCAGTTTAACAGATTAGGTACCATACCAACCCTTGTCACACCACTGAAAGTAAATCTCATGTTTACCTTTACATTGGACATTTTGTGCCCTCCCATCTGGTAACATGCATGGCCTTATGCTTCCTTCCCCTCGGGGGAACATTTATTTTACTAGTCAATGCCGACTGTACTAATTACTGTTGCAGTGTACTATTAAAAAAATACAATAAAATTGTACTTTACTTGCATTTTGTATATTATTAAAAAGTCACTTTGCTACTAAAAACCGAAGGAAAAAAATATCATAATAATATAATTATTAAAAGAAACATTTTTGTTGTGCCCCATAATTTGGCTTCTTTATCCATGACTTTCCCAAAATTAGAGGAAAAAGGGGGTTATTTAACTCCTTCATTTAAGCGGGGGTGGTGCCCTGCTAGGAGTGTGTGAATCTGATTGGTGGCTTGCTGAGGAGGGTGTCGATTACTGCACCATGTAACTTCCTGCTCTTTTTTTCTCACTTCCTTCTCCTCCTCTTCCTTCAGAACAAATCACAGTAGACAGAAAACTCCAGTGACCTCATCGGCCAGGGTTTTCTATATGATCATACAGTCAATGGGAAACAATAACTACTGTAAGAGGAGGGGGTCACAGAAAACGATCTGCCATGAGGACGTTACCAACCTCTACAACATGACGCACAAGTTTTCGGCTAATACCTTACACGTGAAGGCACTCATGACTTGACTTTTTTGAGGGCCCATATTTAAGAACTATTACTTATTGTAAGGCCAATTGCCCCTGATAAAACACATACAACATTAATTAAAAGTAAATCCAAACAAGAATGTAAAAAAAAAAAACCTTAAAAGGGACTTTTCAGTTGACATAGACATGATTTTTCTTCACCTGGTGTCAATGTGACAATTCTCCTGAATCCAGCATGTTTATTCTTTTTTTCCTGTACCTCTCCATTCCTGAGATATTGCCTCCTCTTCCCTGTATAAAAGTCTTGTCTTTTGAGCCAAGTGGGCGTGGTCCTGAAGAATCCTCCCACAGAGAAGAGTAAAGGACCACGCCCCCTCCGATAACAAGACTTATGTTTCGGTAACTGAGGAGAAATAGCAAAAAATAGCAAAAGTGGTAATACACCAGAGAGGCTGGAACCTATTGGATTGCAGTAACCTGAACTAACCACACAACTAGAGGTAGCCGTGGAGCGTTCCTACGTTGATCCTAGACGCCTCGTCACAGCTTGAGAGATAACTACACCTAAAGGTAGAAAGTTGAAAGCTATCTGCCCTGGAGCAGATCCCCAAAGAAAATAGGAAGCCCCCAAACATGTAATGGCGGTCAGACAAGAAGAAAGCTCGGACACAGACAGAAAATAGAATGAGCAAACGCTGGGGCCCAATCTGTCTAGACAGAAAAATACAGGAAAGAATCCTGACTACAATCCAACAAAAACCCTAACAAAAATACCAACACGTCTGATTGCCAAAAAACCTGAGATCACTCGACCTCTTCCACCTAAATCAGATCTCTGGTGTAACAAAACGCTATTCAGCAAATTAAAAGTAACAAAAGAGCAAAGCAAAAGTGCAGACACAAACGGAGCACAATTGCAGCGCCAGACCCCCAAAAGGGGACAGGCTGCAGTCCACTGCAAGCAGCAAACCAGCAGAGAAAATCAAACAGAGAAAAAAAAACAGCAAACACTTATCTGAAGGAGAGCAGGAAACTAGCAGTGCTTCAAGCAAGACCAGAAGAACAATTGATAACTGGCAAGGCTGCTGGGAACTCAGGCCACTTATATCCTACCATTCAGCGCCAGCTGAAGGCCATTCAGTAATCAGTTCATTACCCTCAGCAACCACCGGAGGGAGCCCCAGCTCAGAAGCCGCCTCCAGCATATTCACAACACAAGACTAAATTTACATACAGGGAAAAGGGGACCATAACTCAGGAGTGGAGAGGTGTAGAAACTAATGAAAAACCACGCCGGATTCAGGAGAGCAGCAGCTGTTACACTAGGTAGAAAATGTTCATATTTATGGCACAAACTGTGAAGCAGACATAGTGCAGAAGCCCCCTTATTCTCAGGGCAGGTGGGGGTCCCAGAGGTCAGAAACCCCAGCGTTCATTAAGTGAAGCTACGTGCCAGTGATATGATATCACTTACTGTCAGAGATGGGAATACCTCTTTAAGATGTTTAAGCCTCCATTAGATTTTATGGGGCAGCACTGTAGTTCAGTGTACCCGCTTCTTGGTTTGCTTCCATCCAGGTGTTTCATATTTTTCCATTTTTGGTCTGCCCTATCACATTCTGGGTGGGGTTTTATACAGTTGTGCTTAAAAGTTTACATACCCCGGCAGAATTTTTGCTTTCTTGGCCTTTTTTTCAGAGAATATGAATGATAGCACCAGAACGTTTTCTCCGCTCATGGTTAGTGGTTGGGTGAAGCCATTTATTGTCAAACTTCTGTGTTTTCTCTTTTTAAATCATAATGACAACCCAAAACATCCAAATGACCCTGATCAAAAGTTCACATACCCTGGTGCATGTAGCCTGATAACATGCACAGAAGTTGACACAAATGGGTGTGAATGGCTACTAAAGGTAACATCCTCACCTGTGACCTGTTTGCTTGTAATCAGTGTGTAAAAGCTGAGTGAGTTTCTGTGATCCAGACAGACTCTTGCATCTTTCATCCAGCCACTGACATTTTTGGATTGTGGTAAATACAGAAACCTGGCACTCAACTTCAATGCAAAAGAGAAATTTTTATTCAGTCCACCTTAATTAGTACAGCAAACGTTTCAGTCAATCCTGACCTTCATCAGTTACTGGAAAAGATAAATCTATATTGTGAGGAATGGCACGGGATATACGGTTTATGATCCTACCGCTGACACCAATATGTGATGAATGGCACGGGGGTGTTTGGTTGCCCCTCAGTTACTATTTCAGGGGGATTTTATTATCCCACTTTCCGTTCCGAACTTACAGCTCACTGGCGCCCCCCTTACCCTCAGGTCAGTCAGGGAACTGCAACTAGGATAAGTAGTCGCCAGACGGGCCGCCTGGATGTGTACTGGCTATTAGGGACTCCGCAGTGAGGGCGATAACCAATTCCCATCCCAGGCAGGATATACAATTATCAAACTCCATCCGTCGCTAAAGGTACTGTCACACTAAGCGAGATCGCTAACGAGATCGCTAAAGAGTCAGCGATTTTATGACGCAGTAGCGTTCTCGTTAGCGACTTAGCTGTGTGTGACATGTAGCGGCGATGTGGCCCCTGCTGCAATGTCGCTGATCGCTCATGAACTTTCTGAGCCGTTTTTTGGTCGTTGGTGTCCCCCTGGTGAGCCTGAATCGCTGAGTGTGACACCCTTTATGAACGACTTTACCAGCGTCGCAGGCGGGACTAGGTTTTCCCAACGACCGCAGAGGTCGTTATACAGATCGCTGATCTCTGATGAGATCTTTGTGTTTGGAAGCTAACTAGCGACCACATAGCGATCGCACCAACGATCTCGCCAGGTCGTGTCGTTGTCATGATCGCTAGTGCGATCGCTAAGTGTGACAGTGCCTTAAGAGTCTCCCCAAAAGCCCAGAACACACTCTGCTGCCACCAGCTTGTGGATCTAATATCGAGTCAGGAGCCAACTCCAATAATTAACTTGGCTTAATTTACCACAGAGGATGTGAAGATACGTTTATAGAGCAAGGAGACACAAAGCTAGTAATTTTACATTTTACTCCAAAAAGTAGGCAGTGTTTACAAAAGTATAAAAAGATGTTATAAAAGGAGATAGTTACAATATGTACAGACAATTAGGCCGGGATCACACATGCGAGGAAATCGGCCGACACTCGCATGTGTGATCCCGGCCTTACAAATAAAAAGGGATTAACAGTGAAAATATACACTTACAGTTCTCTCAGACAATGATAGCCATGCGGAGGAGGGTGAGGGACCACCTCAATTCACCGGGGTCCAGTTGCACAGCCTCACATAGCTGTATCCCCCAGGCAAAAGACATCATCTAACTGCGTTTCACAACCATATGCCCTCTGCTCATGACATCACTTGAGTAGGCGGAGCTATGGAAGCAATCCCTTTTTCAGAAATGACCAAAAACTCATAAGTATCATATATCAGGGAGGGAAAATCATAGAAGGAAGCTAAAATTATCATTTTTCTCAGCATGACGTTGGTGTTCGTTTAAGTCCAAACACGAAGCCGTTGCATAACATGGTTCAGGTCGAATCCATTACTTGGATTCAGCTGATACTGGAACCTAGAAAATTCACTGGGGTGTAGGTCTACTGATGAATAGGAGAACGATGGTGTGCACTCGGTCAGTAAGGGGCGAGGTGCTAGTGTAATGGACTAAATCCAAACGCATAAGAGTATATAAAACACTGCACTCTCTTATGGGAATTCCATGCAAATAGTAAGAATTTATTAATACAACCAATAAATTAAGGAGCACAACAGAATGAGCAACCAGCCAAGCATTTGACGTTTCGACTCTCCCGAGTCTTAATCATAAGTCGCTATACAAAAAGAAAATAACTAAAGTAAGTGACAAAGCATAAAACTGCACATTGTAAAAATAAACAGGTTCACGAACAATGGAAACAAAAAACAAAACATCAAAGATATCAAATTCTTATATACAACCATACAGGTATTTGTATTATCAGGACCTTTATCTCCATCTAATTCCCTTACAAGTTCTGCGTGCATTCTAACCTTCTTTCGTTCCTTCATAAAATTCCTCTGCTCTAGGTCTGACCTTTAACTGGGCACTCTTTATCTGGGCCTTACTGCCTTTTTCAGCATTACAGGTATTTTTTATTCAATAGGATCATTACCACCAGTGTTGAACAACTTTTACACTACTAACGCTATTCTTTTTTTATCCTTTGTATCACTTCACTTATTAGAAAATTGTTTTTCTCATACCTCTTCTGAACCATACCTCCAGGTAAACCGTCTTAGTTGTGACCTATCTGTGATTATTTCCATTTTCTTTACCTACCTGGGTGAGGCTCTAATCACTACCTCCTTTTCTGTATTGGTATAATTTTGGCATACAGTTGGTGCTTGTGTGTCTCTATGGTGCTCCTCAATTTTAGGTCTACCGATGGACATGCAAATTTGTAACTTTCATATCTTTATCACTAATTGGGGTTAAGTTATTTCCTCTTGACTAAACTCTATTTTTCTTGACTAAACATGTCCCGGAGTGGCCTCAAACCAGATTCAGCTGGTCATTAAAGCTACTCAGGGACTGCTAGCAAACTATTATCACGCTACACAGAGTGTGTAGTGAGAAGGAGCAGGGAGGTGGGGTCAAAAATCCCACAGCGTGTGTCTGCGGAGAATGTCAGTGCAGCCATGGATCGGTCAAGAAATGTGTGACGATAAAGAAAACAGTACATAATATTTATATTATCGTGACACCTCCCCCATTTGGACTGCACTACGGAGGCAGGACCTCTCGGTACTCCTCCAAGCATTGCCATGCTTTGTGTTTCACGGCAAAATCCTACTGTTGGAGGGCAAGGCTCCAGCGTAGCAACCTTCCGTTGGTACCGGACACCGATTGCAGCCAGCTCAAGGGGTTGTGGACGGTCACCACAGTGAAGATAGAATCATAGAATCATAGATTCATAGAATGGTAGAGTTGGAAGGGACCTCCTGGGCCATCTGGTCCAACCCCCCTGTTCAAAGCAGGATTCACTAAATCATCCCAGACAGATATCGGTTCAGCCTCTGTTTGAAGAGTTCTATTGAAGGAGAACTCATCACCTCTCGTGGCAGCCTGTTCCACTCACTGATCACCCTGTCAAAAAGTTTTTTCTAATATCTAATCTGTGTCTCCTCCCATTCAGTTTCATCCCATTGCTTCTAGTCTTCCCTTGTGCAAATGAGAATAAAGATGATCCTTCTAAAATGTGACAGCAGGTGTGGGAGGTACCGCTCCTAATTGCGCCCTTGGGTCTCAACCAGTATTTTTAGCATCTGTTTGAGGGTACCATTGAATTGCTCACACAAGCCATTGGTATGGGGGTGATACGCACTCGATACCAGATGCTTCACCTGCATTCTCTTACAGAGATCCTCTATTAGGCGAGACATAAATTGGGTCCCTTGATCAGTAAGCATCTCCCTGGGGAATCCTACTCGTGAAAAGATGGCAAACAGTGCATCTGCCACCTTATCTGCCCTAGTTGAGGACAGAGCCACTGCCTCCGGGTACCGGGTAGTGTAGTCTACCACAGTGAGGATGTATTTCTTTCCCGATCTGGTGGGGATGGCCAATGGGCCCACAATGTCCACAGCGATCCTCTGGAAAGATTTCTCTATCACTGGCAAAGAGATCAGGGAGCCTTGGGAACAAGCCCTGACTTCCCTACTCTTTGACAGGTGATACAGGAGCAGCAATAGTTGGTCATATCTGTCCCCATCCTAGGCCAATAGAAATGTTGAGACAGCCGGGTGTAACGCCGCTGTGTTTGTACTCCGTTTACCCGGCATTACTCTGCATATCTCTTCTTCAACCCTTCGCTTCTTTCCGTCTAATGAGCTGGAATGCTGTTGTCAGTTACCTGTATGGATGCTGCTCAGTTCCCGACTCCACTGCATAGCCGTACATGCGTGAGTGTCTCCGCTGTGCTCCATGACCACCCGCTACTGGCTACTGCTTTGGAAGCTACCCGCGGGTTGCAAGGTCCTCTGCAGTTGTGCATGACTTACCACATGTGTTCAGGCTTGCAGCCGTTGCCAGGTGTCCTTTGCTATGCTGATTTGTGTCTGGCGGTCCTTAGGGTGCGCGGGGCCACACCTCCCCTGTTTTTAAGAGGTATGGGTGTGTGCTAGAATTGCTGCTCCACCCTATCGCTGTGAGACAGCTCCTATATAAAGTTCCCCTGCCCTGTGAGGTGTGGGGTGTCACATTGCGTTCCTGTACCTAGCCATGTGTATTTGTGTGTTCAGCTCCTGCTCTGATTGCGATCAGTTCTGCGAGAGCTGATACCCTTTGTCCTGTCTTGTGTTTTTCGCCTGCTCTGGGGGCAGAATACCCTTGATCCGTTTCCATTTGTGTACTGTTTTTCCACCTGTTCTGGGGGAAGAATACCCAGATCGCCTTTCCTGGAGGCTGCATACCCAGGCCTGTTCCTGTTGTGTCTTGTTTCCTGAATCCTTGATCCTGGATCTGTTCCTGAACTTGACTCTGTCTGAACCGTGTCTGCTGTGTTATGTTCCTGAAGTCCTTCTGTGTCCTGAACCCTGTGCCCAGTGACTGTGACTCTTTGATAACTGAATTTCTGTGATCTAACCTGGGTTCATCTTGGAAGTAGGAGTCTGGTGTGTCTGCTGAGTTTCTGCTACTCTGTGCTCAGCTTGTTATTCGGTGCAATCCCCGGCCGGCTCTAGTTCAGCCCGGCGGGGCTTGCATCAGAACGCTTGGGTTCCTTTTTAGGTCGCTGCCAGATGTCCGAAGCCTAATGACCGTGGCCTCTTGTCCAGAGCCTGATGACCACGGCCTGATGTCCGGTGTCTGATGACCACTTCCAAATGTCCGGATCCTATCCTTTCCTGCCCGATGCCCGGAGCCCGCCGATCGCTGCCAGATGTCCAGAGCCTGATGACTGCCGCCTCATGTCCGGAGCCTGAAGTCCGCAGCCTGATGTCCGGAACCTGTCGATCGTTGCTAGATGACTGGAGTCCGATGCCAGTGTTCTGATGTTCTACCTGAGATCCGAATCCTGATGTACTTATGTCCTGTCTGAGACCTGATGTTCCGATGTCCAGTCCGTGTTCCGATGTCCAGTCCGTGTTCCGATGTCCAGTCCGTGTTTCAATGTCCAGTACGTGTTCTGATGTCTCGTCCGTGTTCCGAAGTTCAGTCCGTCTTCCGATGTCCAGTCCGTGTTCCGATGTCCCGCCTGTGTCCAGATGTCCTGCCTAAGTCCGGATGTCTGTCCCTGTTCCGATGTTCAGCCTGTGTCCAGATGTCCAGTCCCTGGTTCTGGTGGTCCAAGTTGTGCTCTTGAGCCGGTCCCGCTTGTGTTCCTGGATGGATTCCTTCTCCGTGGTTTCTGGGAGTCTCCAGCTCTGTTCCCCGGTGACGGTCCCGCCAGTGAGTCCTGGACCTGACCAGCTGATTCCCAGTGCTGTAGTGCCAACGTTCCTGGACCTGTGCTCTCCGTGTCTTGCTTATGTCCTGATTTCCTGCCGGTTCCCTGGGGTCTTACCCGTGATGGCTCCTGCCGTTGTCTGAAGGCTGCCTGAGGTCAGTATCTGATGCTCTCCTGCTGTGCCTGTGCTACACCTGAGGCCTGAGAGAGAGGCCATCCTAGTATGCCCGTGCCAGATAACCCTGTTCTGCATCAACCTGTGATGACCATAGCCATCATCTGAAGTCTGCCTGAGGTCGGTGTCTGATGTTCTCCTGCTGTGCCTGTGCTACGCCTGAAGCCTGAGAGAGAGGTCATCCTAGTATGCGTCAACCCATGATGACCTCTTGCTTCGCCTGTCAACCTGTGATGTGTTTCCTTCGTGATGTGCATATTCCGGAACCTGATGTTTACACCATGTTCCAAATTATTATGCAAATTGGTTTAAGTGTCAAAGCGCTTTTTTTTTTTTGTAAATGTAACCCATTGATGGTATTGTGTCTCAGGGTTCTTTGGATCACTGAAATCAATCTCAGATACCTGTGATAATTAGTTTGCCATGTGAGTCCAATAAAAGGAAAACTGGATGTTCCACACTATTAAGCAGGCCAGAGTTTTCAAGTAACATGGGAAAGAAAAAGGATCTCTCTGCTGCTGAAAAGCATCAAATAGTGCAATGCCTTGGTCAAGGGATGAAAACATTAGATATTTCCCGAAAACTTAAGCGCAATTATGGTACTGTAAGAGATTTGTTGCTGATTCTGAGCACAGATGTGTTGGTGCTGATAAAGGCAGAATGAGGAAGGTTTCTGCCAGGCAACTTCATAGGATTAAGAGAGCAGCTGCTAAAAAGCCATTACAAACTAGCAAACAGATATTTGAAGCTGCTGGTGCCTCTGGAGTCCCTCGAACCTCAAGGTGTAGGATCCTTCAAAGGCTTGCTGTGGTGCATAAACCTACTATTCGGCCACCCCAAAACAGTGCTCACAAGCAGAAACGGTTGCAGTGGGCCCATACATACATGAAGACTAATTTTCAAACAGTCTTGTTTACTGATGAGTGTCGAGCAACCCTGGATGGTCCAGATGGATGGAGTAATGGATGGTTGGTGGATGGCCACCGTGTCCCAACAAGGCTTCGACGTCAGCAAGTAGGTGGAGTCATGTTTTGGGACGGAATCATGGGGAAACAGCTGGTAGGGCCCTTTAAGGTTCCTGAAGGTGTGAAAATGATCTCTGCAAAGTATATAGAGTTTCTGACTGACAACTTTCTTCCATGGTATAAAAGGCAGAAACGTGCCTTCAGGAGCAAAATCATCTTCATGCTGACAATGCACCATCTCATGCTGCAAAGAAGACCTCTGAGTCATCGGCTGCTATGGGCATAAAAGGAGATAACCTCATGGTGTGGCCACCATCTTCCCCTGACCTCAACCCTATAGAGAACCTTTGGAGTATCATCAAGCAAAAGATCTATGAGGGTGGGAGGCAGTTCACATCAAAACAGCAGCACTTGGAGGCTTCTTGCAAAGAAATACAAGAAACTCTCCAACAACTCATAAGTTCAATGGATGCAAGAATTGTGAAGGTGACATCAAAGAAGGGTTCCTATGTTACATGTAACTTGGCCTGTTAGGATGTTTTGGAGTTAAGTAGCTTTTTTGTTCAGTGAATGTGACCTCCTAATGCTGCAAATTCCACAAATGAGCATTTTCAGTTCTTTAAAACAGATCAAATGTTCAGAAATACTACTGTGCCTAATAATTTGGAACAGTGCATTCTGAGTTTTTATTCATTTTGGAGATTATACTGTTATCATTGGGCGGTTTCTATAATAAATTTCGATGTATACTCTAACGGGTGATGACTTTTATTATATTGACTGTCATTTGCACCGACCACTTAGGAAAATCTGAGAAAAATATCATTTGCATAATAATTTGGAACATGGTGTACATGTCTTGCTTTATTTAAGTAAACTTTATGTTTCTTCATACCTGAAGTTGTGCGGTGTCCTTTAGTCCTGCATGTGGCCATCTTGTCCACAAGCTCAGCTGCCACAGACCCCGGTCGCTACCCTTCCCTAGTCCAGCTAGGCCCAGGTCCCCCATGTAGTCCAGTGGGTCCACATTCCACGATCACCTGGGACGCATACCCCGTCGTCATTATGGTTCGACGACATGGGAGCATTGGTTGGGTAAGCCACGCTGCGTCCCTGATTGTAACAGGAAGCTCTGGCCATGGACTGTGCTGAGCCTATAAAGACTGCAGGACATTTCCGAGCCCCATCTGGTGAGCGGATGAGACGGCTCGGATCCCACGTAGTAAGTAGACTAGATTGCTCTATCCCTCGCTTGGTCTGCGAATGTGGATTTTTTGAGCATTGGACTCGGCTGCTATTGTGTGAGCTATGGGACTTTCCGCCAAACCTAAGTGAATTTTCTGGGGAATTTTTTTTGCTTGGGTCTTCAGAAGAGAGGGCCTGAGGAGGGGATACTGTAACGCTGCTGTTTGTACGCTGTTTACCTGGCATTACTCTGCATATCTTTGCTTTAACCCTTCGCTCCTTTCCCTCTAATGAGCTGGAATGCTGTTGTTAGTTACCTGTATGGATGCTGCTCAGTTCCCTGCTCCACTGCGTAGCCATACATACGTGAGTGTCTCCGCTGTGCTGCATGACCACCCGCATGTGCGGTCCCTGGCTACTGCTCTGGAAGCCACCCATAGGTTGCAAGGTCCTCTGCAGTTGTGCATGACTTACCACGTGTGTTCAGGCTTGCAGCCGTTGCCAGGTGTCCTTTGCTATGCTGATTTGTGTATGGCTGTGCTTAGGGTGCACAGGTCCACACCTCCCCTGCTTTTATGAGGAATGGGTGTGTGCTAGAATTGCTTCTCCAGCCTATCGCTGTGAGCCAGCTCCTATATAAAGTTCCCCTGCCCTGTGGGGTGTTGCCAGAGCTTCGCATTGCATTCCCGGGTCCCCCTTGTGGTCCAGTGGGTCCACATTCCACGATCACCTGGGACGCATACCCCGTTGTCATTATGGTTTGACGACATGGGAGCTTTGGCTGGGTAAGCCACGCTGCGTCCCCCACCGGGCCTTAGTTTTGCTGACCAAGTGTCCAGCTAGTGGAATCTCATGGGCAATCCACAACAACTCACCCCTAAATTGGTACGGGACAACCAGCTGTCTTTCCCACAACCACTCCTGTTGGGATTTACCGGGAACTGTCTCCCGATACAACCTTCCTTGTTCCCAGACCTCCCTCTCCTTATCCGACTCGGAGGTGGGCTCCTGGGCGAGGCCTCTCAAGGCCTCCAGGCTCACATCTGATTGCAGAGCAGCCTGGAACTCCTGGCTAGAGGCAGCCAAAATGATGTCAAGGTTCCTTCCTTACGGGAACCCTCTGGGACCTGATGTGGGTACATCTCTGTTTCAATCAACCCTCTGACTGAGGAGGGTCCAGAAGGCAGGGCGTTAACTACAATCTGGGCACTCTGACTGCGGGTGAAAGCGGCTACGTAGGCTGTCTCCCCGGAGTTTTCCACAGAACCATCAGCAGGCGCTGCTATGGGTTCTACCTCCCCATCCACCCCCAATACCTCAGGAGCAGTGCTAATCATGGGTTAGTTACCTTCCTCATGGTTACTGGTCAGCTGCACGGCATTACATTCCTCATGGTTCCCGTGCATCTCCCCATCTCCCTTAGCACTGTCGCTTGCTCCTGTTAGGGGTTGCTCAACCGCCTCACCCCGCAGGGTGATGTGGCTGGGCACTTCTGCACCTGTAGACACATCATCATCATAAGGGGCACTAGGTTTGGTCGCAGGCTTATCCCCTCTCCAGCTGGTGGTGACTGGCTTCCACACCTCCAATTTCCGATTGGCCTCATAGGTGTCGGAGATCTGCGCTGCTTTGTCCGCATCCTTAGGCTCCCGGTTCATCACTAACTGTCGCACCTCAGCTGGGCAAAGATGTAGGAACTGGTCTTTGATCATCAGGTCCCTCAGCTGCTCAAAGGTGGTCGCTGACAGTCCTTGGATCCACTGGTCAAAGTGGGTCCTGAATCCATGCACTACATATCTGTAACTGTCGTATGGGCCACGTTGAAGGATCTGGAGCTTTCTACAGTAAACCTCAGGAGTTAGCTGGTACTTCTTTATTAGGGCCTGCTTGATGGCCTCATAGTCACCATCATGGCCTGACGGGAGAGAAGCCAACGCCTCCAGAGCTTTGCCTTTTAGCCCTGGTGTCAAATATCGGGCCCATTGGTCCCCAGGCAGCTGGTACTGTCTGCAGGCTTTCTCAAAGACCCGAAGAAAAGTGTCCAAGTCCCCGTCCTTTTCCATCACTGGAAAGTACTATGGCTGGGGTTTAGGAATCTGAGCGATGCTGGGCTCACTGCTGTGGAGGGTACTACCCCTAGCTGGGCCATCTGCAGTTCATGAGCCCTCCGAGCTTGGGCCTCCCGCTCAGCTCTCTCAGCCTCTTGGAATTGCAGGATAAGCTGCAGACGTCTCTCCAGATCGTCTGAGGAGCAGTGTTGCAGAGCCAGCTGCAGACGGGGGTCCACGCTACACTGGTTTGGTATTGTCCACCCTTTGGCTGATCCCCGGCTCTGCTGGGCTCTGGGCACGATCTTGCTCTGTTTCAAGTCGCACCAGTTCTGCTACCATTTGGTCTTTGTTCTTGCCATGGGGGTCAATGCCTTTGAACATGAATATTCCAGCAAGTGTGCCCTTTTTCTGCTGGGTGTATCAGAGCATTGCCAAATAAAAGTAAGGACAGAAAAACGAAGAGAAGAGGAGGGGTAACTGCTATGCACACTGTATTGTCTCAGGACTAATAAACACTGAGCTCGTTCTCCAAAACTTTTTGCGCAGGGTCCTCGCAAGAACCGTGCAAGTTTTTAGTGAGAGGAATGATTGCTCAAACCAGATCACTAATGCTCTATTATCCCTCTGCTCTGCCACCAATATGTGAGGAATGGCACAGGGGATACGGTTTATGATACCACCGCTGCCACCAATATGTGATGAACGGCACAGGGGTGTTTGGTTGCCCCTCAGTTCCTATTTCAGGGGGATTTTATTATCCCGCTTTCCAATTCCGGTTCCAAATATGCAGCTCTCTGGCACCCCCTTACCCTCAGGTCAGTCAGGGAACTGAACCCAGAATAAGTAGTCGCCAGAAGGGCCGCCTGGATGTGTACTGGCTATTAGGCACTCTGCAGTGAGGGCGATAACCTATTCCCGTCCCAGGCGGGATATAAACTTATTTTATACCATATTGGAGTATAATTCACACCAACACGAAGAGATCCATGATAAAATACATTTTTATTACAATAGTTTAAAATGACACAACAATAAAAAACAGATATGTCTCAAAAAAAGGGACACCACTATCAAAATTGGAATCAAGTGAAAAGAATGATGCACTGTTCACATAATGATCATAGTATGCATAAAGCCAGGAAAATACTATAATATGCAGCAAAAAACAATATTGCAGATTCAGCCCTAGATGGTAATGTTCAGCATTTATATCAATGGGCGCTTGATGACAGCGCTCCAAGATACACCAATAAACAAATACGTTATGGGCAGTGCATAGACAGAAATCAGCGCTGCATAAGGATCACAACATTAATGTGGATGGTACAGGATAAATATATTGCCAGACGGTAAATAGACTGAATTCAGCCCTGTATAATAATATTCAGCATTTATATCAATGGGCGCTCAGTCACAGCGCTCCAAAATGCCTGGATATCTTAGTATGCATAAAGCCAGGAAATTGCTATAGTATGCAGCAAAAACCAATATTGCAATGTTCAGCATTTATATCAATGGGCGCTTAATGACAGCGCTCCAAGATACACAAATACACAAATACGTTATGGGCAGTGCATAGATAGAAATCAACGTTGCATGGAGTTCACAACATTAATGTGGATGGTACAGGATAAATATATTGCCAGAAGGTAAGTAGACTGAATTCAGCCCTATATGATAATATTCAGCATTTATATCAATGGGCGCTCAATCACAGCGCTCCAAGATGCCTGGATATCTTAAGGGCAGTGCCCGAACAAAACCAGCGCTATATGCAAATAACAACATTAATGTAAGTAATAAAAAATCAGCTATTACCTGGCCAAGTGCTATGTGCGGCAGTGCAGAGTGGCGTTCGCTACACCCCGACGCGCGTTTTGCCCGATGCTTCTTCCGGGGGCGTGGTTAAGTGAGACAGGAGGAGGAATATTTGAACACCAAAGTACCCAATGGGATGTTGTAACGAAACTATGACAAGCAGTAGGCGTGTTGACGCATATGCGCTGATGCCACGGCACCTGGTACAGCTAGAGTCCAGGAAATCGCTCAATGACATGAATATAATCGCATGTCATATTTGTGAGCGCTTCCGTGACTCTGCCTGGGTCAGGGAAACCAGCGTAATCGTACTGCAAATCTGCAAGTCATAGATATAGAAAGAAAGGTGCCGAAGTGCAAAGATAAGGAGGACTGGAAAGTGATAATAAAAGACCAGTGCAGATAAAAAGTGCAGATAGATATTTTAATAGTACTTATAATTGAAATTACGAGGTGCAATAAGTGCCAAAAGAGAAAGTGAATACAAAATATATTGTAAAGCTAGTGAATTCCGCATTAAAAAATGCCACATTAATTAAAACTAAAAAAAGGAATAAATAGATTGTATTATTTAGTGACAATGAAGACCATATATGGAAATGAAAATGGGAAAATACAGCATAAAGAAGTGATAATACAAATAAGGTATGCATTTGATAATAACACAAAACAAAAAATATAATAATGTCCAATGACAAAAAGAAAAAATCCAGACTTGATAGTAGGTAAATTCATTCATATCCTCCATAATGAAATAGAAGAGAAATATTAAACACTTTGGTCCATAAGGCAACCATAAAAAACCGTCAGATCATTCATTATCTGAAAAATATATATAAACTGCCCTTAAGATATCCAGGCATCTTGGAGCGCTGTGATTGAGCGCCCATTGATATAAATGCTGAATATTATCATATAGGGCTGAATTCAGTCTACTTACCTTCTGGCAATATATTTATCCTGTACCATCCACATTAATGTTGTGAACTCCATGCAACGTTGATTTCTATCTATGCACTGCCCATAACGTATTTGTGTATTGGTGTATCTTGGAGCGCTGTCATTAAGCGCCCATTGATATAAATGCTGAACATTGCAATATTGGTTTTTGCTGCATACTATAGCAATTTCCTGGCTTTATGCATACTAAGATATCCAGGCATTTTGGAGCGCTGTGACTGAGCGCCCATTGATATAAATGCTGAATATTATTATACAGGGCTGAATTCAGTCTATTTACCGTCTGGCAATATATTTATCCTGTACCATCCACATTAATGTTGTGATCCTTATGCAGCGCTGATTTCTGTCTATGCACTGCCCATAACGTATTTGTTTATTGGTGTATCTTGGAGCACTGTCATCAAGCGCCCATTGATATAAATGCTGAACATTACCATCTAGGGCTGAATCTGCAATATTGTTTTTTGCTGCATATTATAGTATTTTCCTGGCTTTATGCATACTATGATCATTATGTGAACAGTGCATCATTCTTTTCACTTGATTCCAATTTTGATAGTGGTGTCCCTTTTTTTGAGACATATCTGTTTTTTATTGTTGTGTCATTTTAAACTATTGTAATAAAAATGTATTTTATCATGGATCTCTTCGTGTTGGTGTGAATTATACTCCAATATGGTATAAAATTTGTATATGAAGTGCCATTGGAAAAATATTTCCCTTTTGGACAAATCTCTTGATAATTAAGGGATATAAACTTATCAAACCCCATCCGTCACTGCCAGAGTCTCCACAAAAGCCCAGAACACACTCTGCAGCCACCAGCTCCTGGATCTAATATCGGGTCAGGAGCCAAACCCAATCAGTAGCTTGGCTTAATTTAGCACGGAGGAAGTGAAGATACGTTTATAGAGCAAGGAGAAACGAAGCTAGTAATTTTATATTTTACTCCGAAAAGTAGGCAGTGTTTACAAAAGTATAAAAAGATGTTATAAAAGGAGACAATTACAATTTGTACAGACAATTACAAATAAAAAGAGATTAATAGTGAAAATATATATTACAGTTCTCTCAGACAATGATAGCCATGCGGAGGAGGGGGAGGGACCATCCCAATTCACCAGGGTCGTTGCACAGCATCACGTTGCTGTATCCCCCAGGCAAAAGACATCACATAACTGCACTTCACAACCATATGCCCTCTGCTCATGACATCACTTGAGTAAGTGGAGCTATAGAAGCAATCCCCTTTTCAGAAATGACCAAAAACTCATAAGTATCATATCTCAGGGAGGGAAGTTCATAGAAGAAAGGCAAAATTATTATTTTTCTCAGCATGACGCTGGTGTTCATTTAAGTCCAAACACGAAGCCGTTGCATAACCCGATTCAGGCCGAATCCATAATCTGGATTCAGCTGACACTGGAATCTAGAAAATTCACTGGGGTGTAGGTCTACCGATGGACATGCAAATTTGTAACTTTCATATCTTTATCACTAATTGGGGTTAAGTTATTTCCTCTTGACTAAACTCTACTCCAGACAAAAGAGCACATGTCCCGGAGTGGCCTCAAACAAGATTCAGCTGATCATTAAAGCTACTCAGGGACTGCTAGTAAACTAGTATCACGTTACACAGAGTGTGTAGTGAGAAGGAGCAGGGAGGGGGGGTCAAAAAGCCCACAGCGTATGTCTGCGGAGAATGTCAGTGCAGCCAGGGATCATTCAAGAAATGTGTGACGTTAAAGAAAACATAATATTTATATTATCGTGACATATATTTACAATTGATCAAAAAGAAACAAAAGAGAAAAAAAAAAAAGAGAAGGCAATATGACAAAAAGGACTAAAAAATTAAAAGAACAAACGAATACACGCCCATAAAACTGGTCGTCGCACACAAAATTTTTTTAGTATAAACATGAACTCAAGATTAGGTACAATCAAAGATTATGAGCGGTGAGTGTTCAAGAGTTCAGATTGAAAACCATGATTATAGGTGGATAAGTATGTTGTGTTGTTCTCCTTCATTTCTGGATTGTGAGTCATGGGGAAAGCAAAAGAATTGTCAACAGTTGTACTGGAAAAGGTGGTTGAACTGTATAAAACAGGAAAGGGATACAAAAAGATATCCAAGGAATTGATAATGCCAGTCAGCAGCATTCAAACTGTGATTAACAAATGAAAAATCAGGGGCTCTGTAAAAACAAAACCACGGTCAGGTAGACCAACAAAAATGTCTTCCACAACTGCCAAGAAAATTATTCGAGATGCAAAGAAAAACGCACAAATAACATCAGCTGAAATACTGGACTCTCTGAAAACTAATGGTGTCGCTGTTTCAATCTGCACAATAAGGAGGCACTTGAAGAAAAATGGGCTGCATGGTCAAGTTACCAGAAGAAAGCCATTACTGCACAAATGCCACAAAGTATCTCACCTACAATATGCAAAACAGCACAGAGACAAGCCTCAAAACTTCTGGAACAAGGTAATTTGGAGTGATGAGACCAAAATTGAACTTTTTGGCCACAGCTATAAATGTTACATTTCGAGAGAGGTCAACAAGGCCTATGATGAAAGGAACACTATTCCTACTATAAAGCACGGAGGTGGATTGATGTTTTGGGGATGTGTGAGGTACAGAGGCACAGGAAACTTGGTCAAAGTTGAAGGAAAGAAGAATGCAGCATGTTATTAGCAAATACTGGAGACAAATTTGCAATTATCAGCCCAGAAGCTGTGCATGGGACGTACTTGGACGTTTCGACATGACAACGATCCAAAATACAAGGCCAAGTTGACCTGTCATTGGCTACAGCAGAACAAAGTGAAGGTTCTGGAGTGGCCATCTAAGTCTCCTGACCTCAATATCATTGAGTCTCTCTGGGGAGATCTCAAGCATGCAGTTCATGCTAGACAGTCCAAGAATTTGCAGGAACTGGAGGCTTTTTGCCAAGAAGAGTGGGCAGCTTTACCATCTGAGAAAATAAAGAACCTCATCCACAACTACCACAAAAGACTTCAAGCTGTCATTGATGTTAGAGGGGGCAATACACGATATTAAGAAATTAGGTATGTAAACCCAGGGTAATTTGGATGTTTTGGGTTGTCATTATGATTTAAAAAGAGAAAACACAGCTGTTTGACAATAAATGGCTTCATCCAACCACTGACCATGAGTGGAGAAAAAGTTTTGGTGTTAACATTCATATTCTCTGGAAAAAGGCCAAGAAAGAAAACATTCTGCCATGGTATGTAAATTTATGAGCACAACTGTATGTTCAGCACCCTTCACTGCACTTCCTTGCTGGCTATTCCTCTTGGTGGATGTCTGTTGTGAATGTGTTGGAAATGAATTCTGAGCAGAAGCTCCCTCTGGTGGTTACAAACAGTGCTGAACCATTCAATGAAGATTGTGAAGATTGGCAATCAGGAGTTACAGACTGGTCTTATATAAGGGAGGTTCCCTCCCACCAAGGTTGCCGGTGATCAATTGTTCTTGTCTCAACTTTGGTTCCTGGTTCACTTGGAAGTTTGCTGAGTCTTGCCTGCATCTTCTGCTAACAGATAAGATATTTTCTGTTTTTATTTTTGTGTTTGCTTTTTGCATTTTGTCCTGCACTTCTGTGGAGGTCAGCCAGGTCCCCTCCGGGGGCTTGTGCTCCTCTCAGTTTATCTGAGCCTCTGTTATTTGTTAATTTGCTTTTTCCAGTTTTTTCAGTGGCTGCGGCTTAGTTTTGTTACACCAGAGAACTAATTTAGGTGGTAGAGGTCGTGTGATCTCAGGTGATTTTGCAATTAGTGAGTTGGTAATTTTTTAGGGTTTTTAGGATTGCAGTAAGTATCCTTCCTATCCTTTTCTTTCTTCCTATAACGGTTTACTTGCACATGCATATGATGTTCTCCAACTCGCTTATGCTTTGTCATTTACTATACCAGAGATGTCACTATATCTATTAACCTATGTGTGGGTGTTTGTTTGATACATGGCCCTGCTTACCATGTGTTTATTGTGTATTTGCATCCCCATTTTTGCCTTATCCTGGATTTTAATATCCTTTAATAAAGATTACATTTTATATTGACCTTTTGACTACAACTAGTTCTTTGTGTGGTTTTCCATATCCTCTGTAGTGGTCTAGTTATCCATTTCAGCCCATGTTGGTGGTATAATTTTTTTTTTTTTTATATATAGGACATCTTTATTTGCCACCCATGTATATTGCTGGCTTCCATCTTGTTTTATTACAAGTTTTAAGACACCTATTGAGTAGGGGACATATCCCCCTCACATTAAACATATGGGATTAATTATAGCTGGGAAGAGAGAAACTAATTATAGCTGGGAAGAGAGAAACTAATTATAGCTGGGAAGAGAGAAAAAATAACACATCAACCTCCATTGAAGTAGGGGCCTCCTGCAATGACATAATTACAGCAGGGAGATTTGTTGAGAAGACAACCAGACTGAGATCTGTTTACTCAGAGGTGGGAAAGTGCCTTTCCCTGGAATAAGGATTCCTCTGAATAAAGAATCTTCTTAGACCTTTTAGAGTCAGCGGTCAGTGATGAATATTAGGATTTGCATTGATCCGATAATGATTGGAGATATATTTTTGGTGTCATAGCAAAGGGACAAACATAAAGCATTCACTCACATCCTCGTAAGGCCAGCAGAACCCCTCCAACATAATAACGGACTGATGGATGATGCTATCCAGGTCATGTATTATCTCTTTGTAAAGATAAAACTGTGATAAGAAACATGACGACAATATCTACTGCCTGGACTGGGGCAAAGATTTCTTTTCAGTTGGGGATCTCATAAATTCTAACCTTCAGCTAATAAAAATTAAAGTCTGGGACTCTGTCTTTGTTCATTCTGGAAGACACAAGTTCTCTGTGAGAATGTTCCATTTTCCCAGTTGGAGCGTTTCCCTCCATAAAGATAAGAGCCATTCCTGCAGCATCAGATTTGTAATTCTCTTTCATTGTTCATTTTTATTTTGTGTAATTGTATATATCGTACTGTTTGTTCTCATTTTGTATCATCTTTGTATATTTTTATAAACACTGCCTACCTGTCACGACACAGCTGTTGGGTAACCTGGGACCAGGGTCTCCTTCCCTGTCCCTAACACTAGGGAGCGCCCTAGCTTGCCCTGTTCCTCGGGATACTTCACATGGCAAAGATACAGGGGCTGCCACCCTTGCCTTATCTCCTGAGTTAGCCCTCCGTCTGTGCTCTTCCCCCACCCAGGGAAGAGGGCTGCTACTGTGCACCGACCGTAGGACATCAACTTGGCAAACAAGGCAACACAGACAAGGGTTAACAGAAAACTCCAGTCGTACAAAATACTCACTCACATATAACAGAGGAATGCACCGGGGCGTTTAGGTAGGGGAATAAACCAAAATAGAGAAGGATAAGGAATTACCACACATACAAAAAAAGCAACAGTCACAGATAACTCCTACAACTCTCCTTCTCATATGAATACCTCTCCCTCCGGAAGCCATGCAGCAATAAAGCTAGCTCTGACAAGGATTTGTAACAGTGCCCAGACTATAAAGGGGAAGGGAGTGGCTAACCGAGCACAGCTGTGAGCACAGCGATTTCTAACATGGCCGAATAACCCCTGTTCTGCCAAAATGAATAAATACATTTAAAATGAAGAAGTGTTTCTTCTCAGCGCCGGAGTAGGAGAAATCAGAAGCTGCGGTCTGGATTAAATACAAAATGTAATAGTTCTGTTCCTCTTGCTCTGTATACCGCATTCCTGAAGACGTACGCTACCTGTAATGGGTGTTCGAAGTATGTATATATATTCCATGAGTTGGAATCGGATGTGTATATACCATACGCTCACTGTGAGTTCCCCAATATCCGGCCTAGTAGTGGAAGCAGCCGTGGCCTCGTCCATCACTCGTCAGTCAATTGCTTAATTGTCCCGATGATTGTTCACTTGACAAACTGGTGACAGCAGTGGCATCTGGGTGATCTTCTCCGGTGTCATCTGTGACAAAGTGGTAACAGTGTTGAGATCTACGCGACACCCCCGGCTGAGTATCCTTGGATAGTGAGCTGGGAGTGCAGAGATCCTGGGAGTGGGAGAACATTACAGCAGTTAGTGCCGAGCTTTCTATACGTGCGGACAGGAAAAATTGAAAATTTAAGGAGCCTGTAAAGGGGAAACAGCTGAAACACTTTAGTGATATGCAGTCATATCAACTCACCAGGATTCACCCTTGTAAAGAAAATATTATTGTGCTACATGAGCATTTGATGTTTGGAAAATCTTCCATCAGAAGTGGATGAAAAATGCAGAATCGTTAAGTTTCTATGGTCTATAGAAGTATTTTTCTGCTGCTCGAGCTTCACCTCGTGCTTGGCTCTGCCAGCTTCACATCTCTGGGTGTGATTTTGCAATCCTTAATTTAATGGTGTCATTAATAAGGTTATTATTCAGGTGGAAAGCGACATTCTCATGTGTCCTCATATCCATCAGAGCTCCTAATAAATGACAGATACAACCTATAAAACTTTCCTAGAAATGGAGGAGGAATAACAGTGACCTGAACCGAACTTCTGCTCAGTACATTTATGTATCTCCCAGCGTATGGAGAGCGGTAATACCCAAAGATTCACTTCTTCTGTGGCCCCTTTAGGATTTTACAGTTTGTTAAAGGTTAAGAGAAGAGGTTTACCCTTTAACATAATTTCACATTTCATATAGATGCCATTGTGGCGTCCTGCAGAGTTTGGACATTGCTTATCGAGATGAGATGATCCCTTGCTCAACTTTTCCCTTTTTATTCTGCTGGGAACGGCCCACTAGTCGGCAAGACCACCGTGACCGTTGGCCGCCATTACGCCCCAGCTCGGTGGAGGCCAACCCAGACACAATCAATATCACATCTAATTCACTTTGTGTAAACTTCAGAGCAGCATTCACAATGCTTCCGCTTGTTTCTGAAAGCAGTCATCGACAAAGTCTTCAAGAAAGTCTCTCCAGACAATCACAGAGATTTTATGGCCGGTTATGGGTTTTTTTTTTTTGTAAAGATATGTAATGAAAAGAAGACACCAAACAAGCAGGGCATGGTGAGAGGACCATGCAGCCCATTTTTCTTCACGTGCCTCCATATTGTGCATCTTGAAACAGCCACACACTAGTTTTCTGAGAGTCCAGTATTTCAGCTGATGTTATTTGTGGGTTTTGATTTGCATCCCGAACAATTTTCCTGGCATTTGTCACAGGTCACAGGTGAGGATGTCACCTTTAGTCGCCATTCAAAATCCATTTGTGTCAACTTCTCTGCATGTTATCAGGCTACATGCACCAGGGTATGTGAACTTTTGATCAGGGTCATTTGGATGTTTTGTGTTGTCATTAGAAAAATATTTAGAGTTGAGAGTCCTCAGTGGTTGATACCTTTTAATGGCTAACTGAAAAGATGGTAACAAATTGCAAGCTTTCGAGACTACTCAGGTCTCTTCATCAGGGACAAGATACAACGGTACAAAGATATACATCTTTATTGTGTTGTCATTGTGATTTAAAAAGAGAAAACACAGTAGTGACAATAAATGGCTTCACCCAACCACTAACCATGAGTGGAGGAAAAGTTTTGGTGTTATCATTCATATTCTCTGAAAACAAGGCCAAGAAAACAAAAATTCTGCCAGGGTATGTAAACTTTTAAGCACAACTGTAGTATAATGCACTCCACATAGGCCTCCATATATTATAATGCACTCACAATAGGCAGACTCTATATACTATAATGCGCTCCCTATAGGCAGACTCTATATAGTATAATGTACTCCCCATAGGCAGGCTCTTTATAGTATAATGCACTCCCCATAGGCAGACTCTATATAGTATAATGCACTCCCTATAGGCAGACTCTATATATTATAATGCACTCACAATAGGCAGACTCTATATAGTATAATGCACTCCCTATAGGCAGGATCTATATAGTATAATGCACTCTCTATAGGCAGACACTATATAGTATAATGCACTCACAATAGGCAGACTCTATATAGTATAATGTACTCCCCATAGGCAGACTCTATAGTATAATGCACTCCCTATAGGCAGACTCTATAGTATAATGCACTCCCTATAGGCAGGATCTATATAGTATAATGCACTCTCTATAGGCAGACTCTATATAGTATAATGCGCTCCCTATAGGCAGACTCTATATATTATAATGCACTCACAATAGGCAGACTCTATATAGTATAACGCACCTCCCATAGGCATACTCTATATAGTATAATGCATTCCCCAAAGGCAGAATCTATATAGTATAACGCATTCCATATAGACAGACTCTATATAGTATAATGCATTCCATATAGGCAGACTCTATATAGTATAATGCACCCCCCATAGGCAGACTCTATATAGTATAATGCACTCCCCATAGGCAGACTCTATATAGTATAATATAGGCTGGATAGACATCTGTCTGGGATGATTTAGAGAATCCTGCTTTGAGCAGGGGTTGGACCAGAAGGCCCAGGAGGTCCCTTCCAACTCTACCATTCTATGATTCTATGATAATGCACTCCCTATAGGCAGACTCTATATAGTATAATGCACTCCCTATAGGCAGACTCTATATAGTATAATGTACTCCCCATAGGCAGACTCTATATAGTATAATGCACCCTCATAGGCAGACTCTATATAGTATAATGCACTCCCCATAGGCAGACTCTATATAGTATAATGTACTCCCCATAGGCAGACTCTATATAGTATAATGCACTCCCTATAGGCAGACTCTATATAGTATAATGCACTCCCTATAGGCAGACTCTATATATTATAATGCACTCACAATAGGCAGACTCTATATAGTATAATGCACTCCCTATAGGCAGGATCTATATAGTATAATGCACTCCCTATAGGCAGACTCTATATAGTATAATGTACTCCCCATAGGCAGACTCTATATAGTATAATGCACTCCCTATAGGCAGACTCTATATAGTATAATGCACTCCCTATAGGCAGACTCTATATAGTATAATGCACTCCCTATAGGCAGACTCTATATATTATAATGCACTCACAATAGGCAGACTCTATATAGTATAATGCACTCCCTATAGGCAGGATCTATATAGTATAATGCACTCTCTATAGGCAGACTCTATATAGTATAATGCACTCCCCAAAGGCAGAATCTATATAGTATAACGCACCCCCCATAGGCATACTCTATATAGTATAATGCATTCCCCAAAGGCAGAATCTATATAGTATAATGCATTCCATATAGGCAGACTCTATATAGTATAATGCACTCCCCATAGGCAGACTCTATATAGTATAATGCACTCCCTATAGGCAGACTCTATATAGTATAATGCACTCCCCATAGGCAGACTCTATATAGTATAATGTACTCCCCATAGGCAGACTCTATATAGTATAATGCACTCCCTATAGGCAGACTCTATATAGTATAATGCACTCCCTATAGGCAGACTCTATATAGTATAATGCACTCCCTATAGGCAGATTCTATATATTATAATGCACTCACAATAGGCAGACTCTATATAGTATAATGCACTCCCTATAGGCAGGATCTATATAGTATAATGCACTCTCTATAGGCAGACTCTATATAGTATAATGCACTCCCCAAAGGCAGAATCTATATAGTATAACGCACCCCCCATAGGCATACTCTATATAGTATAATGCATTCCCCAAAGGCAGAATCTATATAGTATAATGCATTCCATATAGGTAGACTCTATATAGTATAATGCACTCCCCATAGGCAGACTCTATATAGTATAATGCACTCCCCATAGGCAGACCTATATAGTATAATGCACTCCCCATAGGCAGACTCTATATAGTATAATGCACTCCCTATAGGCAGACTCTATATAGTATAATGCACTCCCTATAGGCAGACTCTATATAGTATAATGCACTCCCTATAGGCAGACACTATATAGTATAATGCACTCCCCATAGGCAGACTCTATATAGTATAATGCACTCCCTATAGGCAGACTCTATATAGTATAATGTACTCCCCATAGGCAGACTCTATATAGTATAATGCACTCCCCATAGGCAGACTCTATATAGTATAATGCATTCCATATAGGCAGACTCTATATAGTATAATGCACTCCCCATAGGCAGACTCTATAGTATAATGCGCTCCCCCCCAAGGCAGACTCAATATAGTATAATGCACCCCCATAGGCAGAGTCTATATAGTATAATGCACCCTCCATAGGCAGAATCTATATAGTATAATGCACTCCATATAGGCATCTATAGTATGATGCACCCCCCATAAAAAATACAATACTCACCTCTCCTCCAACTTTAGAATGGTGCCAACAATTTTCTCCAGCCCATTTTTGGGGTTTTGTATGAAATTATGTCCAATATGCTTTTTTCTCTGTTGTTTTGTGTTGTTCCAATAGAAACAAAATAAGTAAACATGTGTATAACAAAACATGGGGAAGTGCAATCATTTTCTGGGAGAAATACTTCATTTTCTGGAACAATTTCAAGGGTGCCAACACTTTTGGTCATGACTGCATAAACTCCCGATCAGATCGTCAGAACGAGCTCACTGACAGATTCTCAGCCATAGATAAGGTAAATTTATCAATAAAATACAGAAGCAAAAATTATTTTTAGCCCCAACTAGAAAAATTTGATTAAAAATAAAGATTGTCCTCAAAGGTGGACAACTCTCTTAAGGAATTTAGTGCTAATTCTTACAGTCTTTTTCTTGAAGGTGTGGCTCTCAGGATCCTCTGGGGCGTGTCTTTAGGCTGTTCTGCATAATTACCCTGGAAGCCACGCCCCCTGGGTGAAGATCGTAAAAACAAGCATTAAATAAAAAGGCCCATACCTCTGGGATTGTATAGCCGATTAAAAAAAAAAGAAAAAAAATGGAATACTCAAAGGAGCAGTGGGAATAAAATAAAGCAAAAGCTGGCCACTTTAATCCAAAGGCTACATGTTTTCTAGGACATGGAAGGAGCCAAGAAGCCCCAAAGCCTTTAAAGCGTGACATCCCACCACTAGGGTTGCCAGGTTGATTTTTCTGGATACCTTATCATGGCCAACATTTTCTATGGACACATTGGAAAACCATAATAAGTCAACAGGATTTTAAGTGATCGATGTCTCCAGCCCATTACACCAATATAACCACAATAACGACATTCATTGTGTCATGTAAAATGGTCGTTACACCCATAATAATCCTGAAAAAAAATATCACTTCAAATTTTTTTACAGATGGGAAAGAAGTGCCTAATTTTTGTGGGCTGGACGGTTGGCATCTCTGCCCCCAACCACCACCAAGAACCCAATCCAAGCATCTGCACCTTCGTTCATAGAGTGGTCCCATGACAGTCCGTAATGGCAAAGTTTTTGGGACCGTGAATAGACCCTTATTAACTTTGATAACCTCTCCACAGAATAGGTCATAACCTGTAGACTGGGTAGGGGCGGAACGGGTCACTTTCATCCCCATTAGACCGCCATTCCATTCATTGTAACTGGAGTTACCGGAAAAAGGCAAGAGCAGCGCTCGGCAGCCCCAAGGATTGAATGGAGTGACGGTTGACCATGGGCACCATCTCTCGACTCTTATGATAAAACTAAAGTCACTAACGACCTGCTAACCGCCAAGAGCAAGCGACACTACTCTGTCCTCCTTCTCCTGGACCTGTCTTCTGCCTTTGACACCGTAGACCATTCCCTCCTGCTACAGATTCTCTCATCTCTTGGCATCACAGACTTGGCCCTATCCTGGATCTCATCATACCTAACAGACCGAACATTTAGTGTCTCCCTCTCACACACCACCTCCTCACCTCGCCCCCTGTCTGTCGGTGTTCCCCAAGGCTCAGTCCTAGGACCCCTACTCTTCTCCATCTACACCTTCGGCCTGGGACAGCTCATAGAATCCCACGATTTGCAGTATCACCTCTACGCCGATGACACGCAGATCTACCTATCTGGACCTGACCTCACCTCCCTACTGACCAAAATCCCACAGTGTCTGTCTGCTATCTCAGCCTTCTTTTCTGCTCGCTTTCTCAAACTGAACATGGACAAAACAGAATTCATCATCTTTCCCCCACCTCATTCTACCCCTCCACCAGGCCTATCCATCAATGTCAATGGCTGCTCGCTTTCCCCAGTCCCACATGCTCGGTGCCTTGGGGTGATCATCGACTCTGCCCTCTCTTTCAAACCACATATCCAAGCCCTCGCCACCTCCTGCTGCCTCAAACTCAAAAATATTTCCCGGATCCGCTCATTCCTCAACCATGAAACCACAAAAACACTAGTGCACGCCCTTATCATCTCCCGCCTCGACTACTGCAACCTCCTACTGTCTGGCCTCCCCTCTAGCACTCTGGCACCACTCCAGTCCATCCTACACTCTGCTGCATGACTAATCCACCTGTCTCCCCGCTATTCCCCAGCCTCCCCACTATGCCAGGCCCTTCACTGGCTTCCTATTGCCCAGAGGCTCCAGTTCAAAACCTTAACCATGACATACAAAGCCATCCACAACCTTTCTTCTCCATACATCTGTGACATGGTCTCCCGCTACCTACCTACACGCAACCTTCGATCCTCTCAAGATCTCCTTCTCGACTCCCCCCTCATCTCTTCTTCCCACAACCGCATACAAGACTTCTCCCGGCTTCCCCCATACTCTGGAACTCCCTGCCGCAAAACATCAGACTTTCACCAACAATGGAGACCTTCAAGAAAAACCTGAAGACCCACCTGTTCCGACAGGCCTACAACCTGCAATGATCCTCAGTATACTGAACCATCGCACGACCAGCTCTACCCTCTCCTAGTGTATTCTCACCCATCCCTGCAGTCTGTGAGCCCTCGCGGGCAGGGTCCTCTCTCCTTCTGTACTTGTGTGTCCCTTGTCTAGCACACGTTTATTGTACCTGTCTATATTTTCCCTTTTCATATGTAAAGCGCCATGGAATAAATGGCGCTATATAAATGTATAATAATAATAATAATAAAAGTGCCCATTCTGCTCTTCGGTGCTGGTCTTAACGGTCGGACCCTCACCAATCTATTAGTTAGTTTCTATCCTGGGGTAGGTATCTTTAAGTTTGGGAATTTAAGTTAAAATTCAACTTGTCGAATCCTTCTTTTTCCACATCGTTCGATGGAAAGTATGAAGTCCGTAATTTACATGAGACGGTCGTCAAGCTCAGCCGAAACCAGCAATTTTGGACAATTTTTCTTTATCGGATATGGTAAGCACATAGAGTACAACTATTATACGCCGTGGATTCATATAAAAATCTTTTGATTTTTCCCGCACCCAATTACAAAAATTTTTTGGCTTCAATTTCTGTGCGAAACAAAATAAAATAGTTAAAAAATGAGACACGAAAAGCAAAAAAAAAAAACAACTAATAATTAAAAATCATCATGTAGCTATAAGCTGACAGTTCCCTGACCTCGGTTATTCTGCCCTGGAGATGAGGGGGGTGAAACAGGAACCTGAAATACTTGAAAACTTTACAGAGTGTTCTGTGCCAGGAGCTGGTGGCGTCCAGAAGGCGTGATGATGTCTCACCTGCTCATCCTGCCTTCAAATAGGCCGATTTTGGAAGAGTGTAGATGAGTTAATTAACTGTTAGCCTCGGTGACGTGCGCCGGCTCCTTATTACACATCACTTAATGTACAGGAGGTGACATCTCCATTGTCAGATCGCCAGGTCCTCCAAGACCAGAAGTTCTCAGAAGCTTCCAGAGGAGCCGAGGTTCTACCTCATCGTTCTCAGCTTCGACATGAAAACTATTGGGATTTTTCTGGTCACCTTGGCCTTATTTTACAAGTCCGGTAAGATCATTAGATGATTCATGTGAAGCGCTTGGTGGCAAAACTGAGTGGTATGTTTCCAAAATGTCCACTCTTGTGGTTGGGGGTCTTCAGATTTCTCCATCCATGTTCTTCTCGATGATTGTCCTCATCTCTTTTTCAGGTTGGCTTCATACATTGTCCACCAGTTAGAGTTTATCTGAACCTTTATATGTCCAGAATAAGAATTTGCGTCACTATTTACAGACGTCCAAATTCCGTTTTGGTTATTATGAGTTTTCTTTATTAATCATCACTGAATTCCGTGTTCACAGCTCGGAGCAATTAAAGTTTAAGTTATTTATTATTTAGATTTATTGGGGAAAACTTTATTTTGTGTTTTGTTAGTTTATTTTTAATAGTAAGACGTTGTAGTAAGGTTTACAGGATCTTACTAGAATACTTTTCTTTTACTTCTTCTCATCTCTCCGGCTGCACACATCACTCATCGTTTACCGTATTATTTTTAACCCTTAGACTACATTCACCTGTTCTGTATTTGCTGCGGTTTTTGTTGCAGAAAGTTCTATAAACGTCCAATTTATCCACAACGACCACATGAAAGTGAATATAATCGATCTTCAGAACGTTTTTGAAGAGTTTTTCTGCTCAGTTTCTACTCCAAAAATTTCTAACCAAATGTGAAGATTCCTGTAGGACAAGCGCGTAAAACATATTTTCCGGCCTAATTTAGTCCATGCCGTTCCATCTTATGTAGTTTATTTTACCCTCTTCGGGTTCGGAAACGTGACGTGAATTCTTCAGGTGATTTGGTGATTTTGCTCGCAAGCCGTCTGCTCCTTTCACTTGAAAATGTGGAGTAAAGAGCCGATCAAAAAAAACGCAGATCGCGCTCTTGGGGTAATTGTTTTACAAGAATTTTGAATTTCCAAAACCTTCATCGACGTCTTCTTCAGATGCTCTTTGGACAGACTTTCCCATTTATCTCAATGGCTAAACAAATCTTGAGCGAGCAAAAAAATAATTATTATTTAAAAGCCTTATATCTCAAAAAATAAGAGGGGCGCCCAAACACGTTTTTCGTACATTTTAGGGGAAAAATGGTAAAAAAAGTTTTACAAACTTTTTTAAGGATTCTGAAATGGTAACAAAACATACTGTGACCAGGATGTTTGTTTTGGACACGGAACTCATGAATTTAGCTGCAGTAACAGGTCATTGCAGGACTTTATGCTGCTTGTTATTTATCAGCCTTATAAAATTGTGTTTTGTAACATTCCGCTGAAGAAACCAGTCTGAGCGGCCGCGATGGTGGAGCGTTGTGTAAGAGGTTGTGCTCCAGATGTCGCACACAATCCAGACGTCTAGAGGTGTCACGGATTTAGATGGCAGGAGGGCTTTGAAAATGACTCATTCCTTATATTTTGCCATTGTGTTATCTATTACTGATGTCTGATATTATTTTGACAAATTGCCGTGCGCAAGAATTTTTACTTACCGTATTTTTTGGACTATAAGACGCACTTTTTCCCCAAAAATTTTTTGGGGAAAATGGTGGTGCGTCTTATAGTCGGAATATACTTACAAATACTGTGGAGGCAGCAGGAGTCGGACGATTCTGCAGAGGTCCCGGCGATGATCACACTCCCTCACCAGGCTGGTGCGGCAGGTTCAGCCGTGGTGCTCTGTGGTGCAGAAGGGCTCCGCCGGCATTTTGTGAAAGCTCAGAGGCCCCGCACATCCATTGCTGTGATGCGGTGGCCTCTGGGGAAATGGCCGTCGCGGGTGGCGCATGCTCAGATTGAGATCTTGGAAACGAGATTCCGTCTCCCGAGATCTCGGGACGAGATCTCAATCTGCTGCGATGCGGTGGCCTCTGGGAAAATGGCCTTCGGGGGCGGCACGTGCTCAGATTGAGATCTCGGCAATGAGATCTCGTCCCGGGATCTTGTCTCCCGAGATCTCAATCTGAGCATGCGCCGCCCCCAGCGGCCATTTTCCCGGAGACCACCGCATCGCAGCAATGGATATGCGGGGCTTCTGGCCTTTCACAAGATGCCGGAGGAGCCCCGTGCACCACCACTGAACCTGCCGCACCAGCCTGGGATGGGATTTCCCGAAGGCCACCGCACCAGCCTAGGATGGGAGTCATATTGCCGGACCACCGAACATCTCCTGTGACCACTGCTGATCCCCCTGGGTAAGCTGAATTTGCCGACCCCCATTTGACACATTAATTTATTTCCCTATTTTCCTTCTGAAAATTTGGGGTGCGTCTTATGGTCTGGTGCGTCTTATGGTCCGAAAAATACGGTAAATCCTGCATCTTTTGGGACTTTCCATCACTATGGTATCGAGTCTCTTTGCCCATAGCTCTTTTTACCTTTAATTCTAACTTTTATTGTAAATAAGTTTCCTTTTTAATCAGATCGCTGGCGAGGAGCCGCAGCTTTGGCTCAGATCTGATTACCTTGACACAGGCGTTTCATCGCTTTAGGTCTTGGAGGGGTCACCGCTATACTTTGGCCTGGCATTGACATTCTCCAATTTCTAGGGTTTCTGGGGGGTTTTGTTTTAATTATTATTTTCCTTACTTTTTTTTTTTTTACTATTTTAGATCTTAAGAAATTTTATATGTCTACATTCTTTTTCTTGGTTTTTCCCTGTACACTGGAGTGAAATGTAGTGTCTTTTCACTTATATCAAACACCCATTGATCACATGATGGCCAAAATGAATACAGTGAATGGTAAAAATGGGACTGAAACTGCAGAACTGTGATTACGGCTCTGGACGTAACTGAAATGTAAAAGAAAAAAAAAGAATTATAGATGCAGCTCTGAGTGTGACTGGAGCAAAGCTGAATTCTAAATGCAGCTCTGGATATGACCTCCATAACATATGACTGCCATACTATGATCTGAATGTAACTGAATTCTACCTGCTGTTGTAACCTGCAGATTTGTGACTGCAAATCCTGGATTGAAAGTAATACATGATGAAACTGCAAAATTGTGTTTGCAGCTCTAGGTGTGACTGGACTGTAAGGCATGATGAAATAGCAGAATTATGAATGCAGCTCTAGATGTGAAATAACATATTATGTAACTGCTGAATTAAGACTGCAGCTCTAGATGTGAGATAATATATTACTGCTGAATTAAGAATACAGCTCTGGATGTGTGGTATAACATATGTAACTGCTGAATTAAAAATACAGCTCTAGATGTGTGGTATAACATATTATGTAACTGCTGAATTAAGACTGCAGCTCTGGATGTGAGAAAACATATTACTGCTGAATTAAGAATACAGCTCTAGCTGTGAGGTATAACATATTATGTAACTACTGAATTAAGAATGCAGCTCTGGATGTGTGGTATAACATATTATGTAACTGCTAAATTAAGAATGCAGCTCTGGATGTGAAATAACATATTATGTAACTGCTGAATTAAGACTACAGCTCTAGATGTGAGGTATAACATATTATGTAACTGCTGAATTAAGAATGCAGCTCTGGATGTGTGGTATAACATATTATGTAACTGCTGAATTAGGAATACAGCTCTGGATGTGTGGTATAACATATTATGTAACTGCTGAATTAAGAACACAGCTCTAGATGTGAGGTATAACATATTATGTAACTGCTGAATTAAGAACAAAGCTCTAGATGTGAGGTATAACATATTATGTAACTGCTGAATTAAGAATACAGCTCTAGCTGTGAGGTATAACATATTATGCAACTGCTGAATTAAGAATGCAGCTCTAGATGTGAGGTATAACATATTATGTAACTGCTGAATTAAGAACACAGCTCTAGATGTGAGGTATAACATATTATGTAACTGCTGAATTAGGAATACAGCTCTAGCTGTGAGGTATAACATATTATGTAACTGCTGAATTAAGAATGCAGCTCTAGATGTGAGGTATAACATATTATGTAACTGCTGAATTAAGAATACAGCTCTAGCTGTGAGGTATAACATATTATGTAACTGCTGAATTAAGACTGCAGCTCTGGATGTGAGAAAACATATTACTGCTGAATTAAGAATACAGCTCTAGCTGTGAGGTATAACATATTATGTAACTACTGAATTAAGAATGCAGCTCTGGATGTGTGGTATAACATATTATGTAACTGCTAAATTAAGAATGCAGCTCTGGATGTGAAATAACATATTATGTAACTGCTGAATTAAGACTACAGCTCTAGATGTGAGGTATAACAAATTATGTAACTGCTGAATTAAGAATGCAGCTCTGGATGTGTGGTATAACATATTATGTAACTGCTGAATTAGGAATACAGCTCTGGATGTGTGGTATAACATATTATGTAACTGCTGAATTAAGAACACAGCTCTAGATGTGAGGTATAACATATTATGTAACTGCTGAATTAAGAATACAGCTCTAGATGTGAGGTATAACATATTATGCAACTGCTGAATTAAGAACACAGCTCTAGATGTGAGGTATAACATATTATGTAACTGCTGAATTAAGAACAAAGCTCTAGATGTGAGGTATAACATATTATGTAACTGCTGAATTAAGAATACAGCTCTAGCTGTGAGGTATAACATATTATGCAACTGCTGAATTAAGAATGCAGCTCTAGATGTGAGGTATAACATATTATGTAACTGCTGAATTAAGAACACAGCTCTAGATGTGAGGTATAACATATTATGTAACTGCTGAATTAGGAATACAGCTCTAGCTGTGAGGTATAACATATTATGTAACTGCTGAATTAAGAATGCAGCTCTAGATGTGAGGTATAACATATTATGTAACTGCTGAATTAAGAATACAGCTCTAGCTGTGAGGTATAACATATTATGTAACTGCTGAATTAAGACTGCAGCTCTGGATGTGAGAAAACATATTACTGCTGAATTAAGAATACAGCTCTAGCTGTGAGGTATAACATATTATGTAACTACTGAATTAAGAATGCAGCTCTGGATGTGTGGTATAACATATTATGTAACTGCTAAATTAAGAATGCAGCTCTGGATGTGAAATAACATATTATGTAACTGCTGAATTAAGACTACAGCTCTAGATGTGAGGTATAACATATTATGTAACTGCTGAATTAAGAATGCAGCTCTGGATGTGTGGTATAACATATTATGTAACTGCTGAATTAGGAATACAGCTCTGGATGTGTGGTATAACATATTATGTAACTGCTGAATTAAGAACACAGCTCTAGATGTGAGGTATAACATATTATGTAACTGCTGAATTAAGAATACAGCTCTAGATGTGAGGTATAACATATTATGCAACTGCTGAATTAAGAACACAGCTCTAGATGTGAGGTATAACATATTATGTAACTGCTGAATTAAGAACAAAGCTCTAGATGTGAGGTATAACATATTATGTAACTGCTGAATTAAGAATACAGCTCTAGCTGTGAGGTATAACATATTATGCAACTGCTGAATTAAGAATGCAGCTCTAGATGTGAGGTATAACATATTATGTAACTGCTGAATTAAGAACACAGCTCTAGATGTGAGGTATAACATATTATGTAACTGCTGAATTAGGAATACAGCTCTAGCTGTGAGGTATAACATATTATGTAACTGCTGAATTAAGAATGCAGCTCTAGATGTGAGGTATAACATATTATGTAACTGCTGAATTAAGAATACAGCTCTAGCTGTGAGGTATAACATATTATGTAACTGCTGAATTAAGAATACAGCTCTAGCTGTGAGGTATAACATATTATGTAACTGCTGAATTAAGAATGCAGCTCTAGATGTGAGGTATAACATATTATGTAACTGCTGAATTAAGAATGCAGCTCTGGATGTGTGGTATAACATATGTAACTGCTGAATTAAAAATACAGCTCTAGATGTGAGATAATATATTACTGCTGAATTAAGAATACAGCTCTGGATGTGAGAAAACATATTACTGCTGAATTAGGAATACAGCTCTAGCTGTGAGGTATAACATATTATGTAACTGCTGAATTAAGAATGCAGCTCTCGATGTGTGGTATAACATATTATGTAACTGCTGAATTAAGAATACAGCTCTAGATGTGAAATAATATATTATGTAACTGCTGAATTAAAAATACAGCTCTAGATGACCAAACAAGGCAAACCTTTACTGTTCCACCATCCCAACCACTCCATATACCAGACCTCTGTCCTTCCCTAATGACCTCCCTCTCCAACATCACTGAAGGAGAACTTACTCATCTCCTTTTCTAATCACACCTCACCACTAGGGTTGAGCATTCCGATACTGCAAATATCGGGTATCGGCCGATATTGGCTGTATCGGAATTCCGATTCCGAGTTCCGATATTTTCGTCTTATCGGATACCGGAATCGGGATTGTCACTGTCACTGTCAGTGTCCGTCGGTCGGGTCTGTCAGGAGTCAGCGGCACTTACCGGCAGAAGATCTCCGGTGGTCACGGGCTGGACTGCTTGATGGCCGCAATCTTCTTTCCCCGGCGGTCACATGCAGTTTCTCGCGATAACTGCAGTGACTGCTGGGTAATCCCGGCCGTAAAGCAGTCAGTCCGATGACGTCACCGCCGGGGAAGCAGGTAATCAGCTGTGCTGCGCCGGGATGTCAGGCTCTGCCTGTCATTGCGATGTAGCAGAGCTGGATCGTCGTGGGACTGTCGTTACTATGGACTGCGTCGGACAGGTGGTATACTGTTGGTTTGTTTTTTTTCTTTTTTTACAGGAGATCGATGGCGTCGCAGGAATGAGAGAGTAATAAAATTAATGAAAACTGTGTTGTCTCTTTTATTTCATTAAAATACTTTTTTCTTGCTGTGTTTTTTTTTTACACATTTAATAACTTTGGGATTAATAATGGATCGGTGTCTTATTGACACCTCTCCATTATTAACCGTGCTTATTGTCACCGTGCAATCAACGGTGACATTAACCCCTTATTACCCCGCTTGCCACCGCTACAGGGCAAGTGGGAAGAGCCGGGTAAAGTGCCACAATTGGCACATCTTTTGATGCGCCAAATGTGGGGCTGCTGTAGCCTGGTATTATCAGGCTGTTGAGGGCCAAAATCCATGGGCCTTGACAGTCTTTTAATACCAGGCCGCAGCAGTCTGCATTTTACTTGGCTGGTTAACAAAAATAGGGGGACCCCTACGCCATTTTTTTTTCGAGGGGATCCCCTATTTTTGTTAACCAGCCAAGCTAAGCAGACTGCTGTGGCCTGGTATTATCAGGCTGGCAAGGTCCATGGATATTGGATCCTTACCAGCCTGAAAAACCAGGCCTCAGCGGTCTGCTTCATCTGGCTGGTTAATAAAAATAGGGGGGACCCCACGCCAATTTTTTTCGAGGGGATCCCCTATTTTTGTTAATCAGCCAAGATATGCAGACTGCTGTGGCCTGGTATTATCAGGCTGGCAAGGTCCATGGATATTGGATCCTTACCAGCCTGAAAAACCAGGCCTCAGCGGTCTGCTTCATCTGGCTGGTTAACAAAAATAGGGGGGACCCCACGCCAATTTTTTTCGAGGGGATCCCCTATTTTTGTTAATCAGCCAAGATATGCAGACTGCTGTGGCCTGGTATTATCAGGCTGGCAAGGTCCATGGATCTTGGCTCCTTAACAGCCTGAAAATCCAGGCCTCAGCGGTCTGCTTCATCTGGCTGGTTAACAAAAATAGGGGGGACCCCACGCCATTTTTTTTTCGAAGGGAACCCCTATTTTTGTTAATCAGTTCCCTCTGACGTCACTGATGGTGTCCCTGGCTGACCTGAAGTGAAAGTGGAAAGCAATCAATTAAGCTTTCCACTTAAGGGCCCGTCTCACATAGCGATATCGCTACCGAGATCGCTGCTGAGTCACTAGTTTTGTGACGCAGCAGCGAGCTCACCAGCGATATCGCTGTGTGTGACATTCAGCGACGATCAGCCCCCCTGCCGGGTATCGCTGATCGTCGCTGAAATGTCAGGACCTTTTTTTGATCGCTGGTTTCCCGCTGACAGGCACACATCGCTGCGTGTGACAGGCGGGAGACCAGCGATCCGCTGGTATCCAAGGTACACAGCGGGTTTCCAAGCGCTGCGCGGTGCCTGGAAACCCGCTGTGTACCTTGGTTACCAGCGGATCGCTGGTCTCCCGCCTGTCACACGCAGCGATGCGTGCCTGTCAGCGGGAGACCAGCGATCAAAAAAAGGTCCTGACATTTCTGCGACGATCAGCGATACCCGGCAGGGGGGCTGATCGTCGCTGAATGTCACACACAGCGATATCGCTGGTGAGCTCGCTGCTGCGTCACAAAACTAGTGACTCAGCAGCGATCTCGGTAGCGATATCGCTATGTGAGACGGGCCCTTAAGCGATGTTACCCGCAGTGTCGCTGTCCCAGATCGCTGCCTGAGCTGCCTGTTTGGCAGCTCAGCAGCGATCATGTAGCGATACACCAGCGATCCTGACAAGTGCATATCGTTGTCGGGATCGCTGGTGTATCGTTATGTGACACCCAGCCTTTACTCTCCTGTCAGGCAGGAGAGGAACTCATTCATTTGGGGTTTACTGTGAGGCTGCAGCATTAGCTGCGGTCCCTGCAGTAAACATTAACCCTTTCTGAAGGATTACACCGTGGGACCTGACTGTGCATGGGATAGGTAAGAATAATTTTGCTTTTTTATTTTATTTTTATTACAGGAAATGGTTTTTGCAGTAAAATAAAAGATGGTCAAAAACATGTGTCTTTATTTCATTAAAATGATTTTTAATTAAAGTGTGTGTGTTTTATTTTTATTTCATGCAATAGGATTAATAATTGATAGTTGTCTAATTGACAGCTCTCAATTATTAACCTGGCTTAAGGTCACCTTTCAATAGCAAGGTGGCTTTAACCCCATATTAACCCATTCGCCACCGCTACAGGGCAATGGGAATAGACGGGCAAAGTGCCAGAAAGGGCGAATCTAATTATAGATTTGTCTTTCCTGGGGTGTCTGGGGGCAGATGTTAGTAGCCGGGGGGGGGCAAAAATAATGGTCCCTCTCTGGGCTATTATTATCTGCCCCCACTCACTGGCTTTGTCTGTCTGGTTGCGAAAATAGGGCGGGAGCCCACGCATTTTTTTTCAGCAATTTTACACCTCATATATATATATATACATGTCATTGAATTTGTGACACATATATATATATATTTATATTTGTAGTTCATACACTTCTACATAGTATAATAGCCGCTAATTCAATTGCCGGCTTTTGTGAAAATGCAGAACCCGACATGAAATGACACTTGGTGTACATAGGGTTAACCATGTCTTTTCATGTCCTTTGCTATCTAATTTGCACAAACAATTAAATCAGACTATGTGTGCAAAATTTCACACCTGTAGGGGTTAATTAAAGGTGTAAATTCGTAGCAAAAAAGTCCGTTTTTTTTACAACGAATTTACACCTTTAATTAACCCCTACAGGTGTGAAATTTTGCACACATAGACTGATTTAATTGTTTGTGCAAATTAGATAGCAAACGACATGAAAAGACATGGTTAACCCTATGTACACCAAGTGTCATTTCATGTCGGGTGCTTCTGTCTTTTCACTGAAGCCGGCTTTACCCGCAATTGAATCTGAGGATATTTTACTATGTAGAAGTGTATAAACTATACATATATGTATATATATATGTCACAATGACATGTATATATATATATATATGTATTCTATGTGTGTATATTTAGTGTTTACAAGGAAAGAATGGGGTTTTTTTAGTTGCGATATTTTGTTCCCATAGACTTACATGGGACTTCCGGTATCGGTATCGGGTATCGCCGATTTTTAGTGATATCGGCGATACCATTCCGATTCCGATACTTTAGGATATCGGAAAGTATCGCTCAACTCTACTCACCACCTGTGCACTTGACCCCATCCCTTCCCACCTGCTCCCCAACCTCACTAACACGCTCATCCCAGCCCTAACCCATCTCTTCAACCTATCGCTATCTTCTGGTACCTTTCCCTCTGCCTTCAAACATGCCACCATCACACCCATCCTCAAAAAAACAAATCTTGACCCAACTGCTATGCCCAGCTATCGCCCAATATCATTGCTCCCGTTTTCTTCCAAACTCCTTGAGCAGCATGTCCACGCTCAACTTTCCTCCCACCTCTCATCTAACTCTCTCCTTGACAACCTCCAATCTGGCTTCCGCCCCCATCACTCCACTGAAACTGCCCTGACCAAAATTACTAATGACTTACTCACAGCCAAAGCTAGCAGACAGTTCTCCATCCTCCTCCTCCTTGACCTGTCCTCTGCCTTTGACACAGTCGACCACTGCCTACTGCTACAGATTCTTTCTTCCCATGGCGTCAAAGACCTTGCCTTATCCTGGATTGCCTCTTACCTTTCCGACCGCACATTTAGCGTCTCCCACTCCCACTCTACCTCCTCATCCCGCCCCCTCTCTGTTGGAGTCCCTCAAGGCTCTGTCCTTGGGCCCCTACTTTTTTCCATCTATACCCTTGGCCTAGGACAGCTCATAAAGTCCCATGGCTTCCAGTACCACCTGTATGCGGATGATACTCAGATCTACCTCTCTGGCCCAGATGTCACCTCTCTGCTGTCCAGAATCCCGGAGTGTCTATCAGACATATCCTCCTTCTTCACCTCTCGCTTCCTAAAACTCAATGCAGACAAAACCGAACTCATCATCTTTCCTCCATCTCACGTATCTTCCCTACCCGATCTATCTCTTATGGTAAATGGCATCACGATCGCTCCCGCACCTGAAATCCGCTGCCTCGGAGTAACTCTTGACTCTGTCCTGTCCTTCAAACCACACATTCAAACTCTTGCCACCTTCTGCCGCCTCCAACTTAAAAACATTTCCAGAATTCGTCCCTTCCTCAGCCCTCAATCTACTAAAACTCTTGTGCATGCCCTCATCATCTCCTGCCTTGATTACTGCAACACCCTCCTCTGTGGCCTCCCCGTCAACTCTCTTGCACCACTCCAGTCTGTCCTCAACTCTGCTGCCTGACTAATCCTCCTCTCCCCTCACTACTCCCCTGCTTCTCCCCTCTGCAAATCCCTCCACTGGCTCCCAATTCCCCAACGAATCCAGTTCAAACTACTAACACTGACCTACAAAGCCGTCCACAACCTGTCCCCTCCCTATATCTCTGAACTAATCTCCCAATATCTTCCTTCACGTAATCTTCGATCCTCCCAAGACCTCCTACTATCCTCCACACTTATTCGTTCCTCACACAACCGCCTCCAAGATTTCTCCCGAAGATCCTCCATCCTCTGGAATTCCACGCTTCAACATGTCCGATTATCCACCACCCTTGGATCCTTCAGACAGAACCTGAAAACCCATCTCTTCAGGAAAGCCTACAGCCTGCAATAACCATTCCGCCTCGCCGCCACCACCCGAGCTGCCACATCGCCGCCACCACCAGAGCTGCCGCCACCACCAGAGCTGCTGCCTCGCCACAACCACCAGAGCTGCTGCCTTGCCACCACTACCAGAGCTGCCACCTCACCATCACCACCAGAGCTGCCGCATCGCCGCCAGCACCTGAGCTGACGCATCGCCGCCACCACCAGAGCTGCCGCGTCGCCACCACCACCAGAGCTGCCGCACCCCCGACCTTCTGTTTCTTCCCCATTATCCCGTAGAGTGTAAGTCCCAAGGACAGGGTCCTCTCCCCTCTGTACCAGTCTGTCATTGTAAATCTGTTTACTGTAAACGATATCTATAACTTTGTATGTAATCCCTTCTCATGTACAGCACCATGGAATAATGGCGCTATATAAATAAATAATAATAATAATAATAGATGTGAGGTGTAACATATTATGTAACTGCTGAATTGTGAATGCAGCTCTTGATGTAATCTAAGCAAAGCAAATGCATATTAGGAAGGAGGGTGTCCTTATTTTTATATTTTAATGTCTATGCCTTTTATAATTTTCAGGTGAATCTTTATTGTGTTATTACTGCCCGGATGAAACACTCAGCTCAAGTGTACGGACACAAAGAACTGCACGGCGGCCAACAGTGTGTGCAAGACGACCGTGCTGAGCCCAGAAGTAGGTGAGTCTGATATCATCCACGCCCCCTCAAAAAAAGGAATCTCCGAGCCGCCACCTTCATATGACTTTTCTGAGTTGTATTTTTTATTGCCGCCTTTATGAATTACATGAAAAACTTTCTATTTATAAAAGGAAAACAGAATAAAAAACAGCAATTCTGAAACCTGCCTCCTTTCTGCAGCGGTCACCGCCGGGTTTATTCTTGGGCCTCTACGGTTATGCAGACTCCAAAGTCACTGGTGGTTTTTTATTTTGCACCTCTTTTTCAACATAAAAACTTTAAAAAAAATGCATTTATACAGACAGTTTAGATATGTTTTTCCCCGTAAGATTTCTATTTTTCATTCAAGGCGCTTGTATTTTGGTCGATGACATGAACTTTTTATTTTGGGTAAATGTGACTTTTTTGATCAGTTTTTATTTCCTGTTTTCGACAGTTTAGTGTAACAAAAAAAGAGCAATTTTGGCACTTTTCTTATTTCTGTGCCGCGTTTACTGTGAAAAAATACATTAGTTTGAAATTATGTTTTATAAAACATGTGGACATATCATTGATGTGAACGTTCTCAAAAGATATTTTTAATTGGAAAACATTTTATTTTTTTAAATGTTTGTTAATATTTTAACTTTTTTTCTACTTTTTTATATTTGGAAGTGCAATTGATTAATAACTCACAACAGACCGAGCTATAAACACAAGACAACTGTTACCCAAATGCTATCTTTTCTGACTCCCCCATACATGAGTAATTGGCTGGCAGTCCCCCATACATGAGTGATCAGCTGGTAGTCCCCCATACATGAGTGATCAGCTGGTAGTCCCCCATACATGAGTAATCAGCTGTATTCCCCCATACATGAGTGATCAGCTGGCAGTCCCCCATACATGAGTAATCAGCTGGTAGTCCCCCATACATGAGTAATCAGCTGGTAGTCCCCCATACATGTGTCTCGACCACGCACCACAATTGTGGGTTTCCAGGGATATGGGGTACTCGGAGCCGAGCCTGTAGATTTCTATAGGGAATGTCACTGGTAGCGTGGCTCGGTCCGTGTCCCTGGCGGTCAGGCGTTAAAGGGGGTTTATTTCAGGGGATTTGATAGATAACAGTTCGTGACGCCACCTGTAGTTGTCTGATCACTAAGACCAGCGCTGCAGTAGATCTCTGAGGGGATGTTGTGGCAGCTAGATGACGGGTCCCCCACAGGTGGGACTGGTCCCTCAAAGTCTATGGTATTAATGATGTAGGGTGCAAATAAATGAATCAGTCTCACACCATCCAGTGTCTTTCCATACCTTTTACTTGTCAGATGATAAGGCAGGTCCCAGGGAGGCTGTTGGGGTGGATGGAGGATGCGTTTTGAGGTAACGGATGAGCAGGTTAGAGGCCTCCTTAACTTTCCAATATGATGAGTCCAACCTGCATAAAGCTAAGTTCACTCCGATTTCTCCAGCTAACTCTTCAGCTGTACTGCCCGTTCAGCATAGTGGTCGGAGCCTTCCATATAATGTGAGAGAGCTGAGTTCCTACTGTTGTCCTGCAGTGACTCAAGGTTCCCACTCTCCAGACTCCAGTTACGTACCGACACTCCAAGGGCTGCTTTCTGCGACCTAAGGTCCAGTAAGACTCTGGTTTTTCTACCACTACGCCTGAAGCTGTAGTGACACTTCGGTCTCCAGTGACCGGTGACTAATGCAGGATAGTCCAATCCTTAAGGCACTTCTAGGATTCTTTCTACTGCGCCCTTCGGCCTGCTCGCACTCTTAATATCAGCACTGACTAGGCTAGGATAATATTCGGTTATCCGTACTAGCCTCCACTTTTGTACCGTCTCTCTGTATTGACAGGAATCTCGGCTCTCCAACAGGCACTAGTCCTGACTCCCTCCACTCTCTCAGGAGAACTTTCAGACTGCACTGTGCTACAGGACACTCCCCTATACACCCCTGCTGGGTGTGTCTGAAATGTATGTGAGTGATGTCGAGCCTTAACCGTTACCTCTCCACTCATCCTCCTGGATAATGTGTGCCTGACATACCAGGGCTACACATTCCCCCTTGGTAAAATACAGCACTCCCGGGCTGTGAAATATAAGAAGAAAGACATTTTGTTTTGCATTAACAATAAACATTAAACTCATCCCATCCGGGAGGTACGAAATCTTAAACGTTACATTATGTACAATGGACATAGAAAAATACAAAAACATACTTTCAATAAATATGTCATATTAAACAGTATTCTTGTGAAGGACCCGCACCAAACCTTCAACGTGGGTCCTGGGTGGGCTGCAGGACATCTGGCTGCAGACCTCGCTCAGTGCCACACCATACGGGTTTTCTGTTCAGAGGTAATTGTTACAGTTTGATATAGAACCACGGGAATGCATAAAGTGCAACTATTTACATTATCAGTTCTGGGGCTGGCATAGTCCACAGCCTCGAAGTCCATTATTCCTCCTATTTAGTAATGCACAATACCATAACAATACTTTTTACAATATTCACATAAAGTAAACTTTTTCTGGGTTAAATTACATTATTTTGCTAGAATTACTGTTGATATCGAATAGGTATCTTCCCTTTTGTGGTTCGCTCTGATCTACGTGGAGTAGCTTCAGGTATATTAGTCTGTGATCTACCTGCTCTGCGTAACGGCAAACTATAGAACTGTCTCAATCTTTCTATGGATCTGGCAAGCGTACTGATGGCTGGGCGGTGTGAGTCAGCTTCACCAGGGGATCCCATAGCATGGGGCGCTGCTTCTGATGGTCCTTCTTGAGATTCTGTAGGCTGGGGTGTTACTGGAATAGGTAACTCCTGAACTGGCTCAACTGGCACCATGGGCACAACTGGAGGTAGAACTTCCTCTTGTGGCTGATAAAACTGCAACACCGGAATGATTACAGCATCTCCCAGTCTGGGCCAATCCGCAGGGAAATCTCCCAGATCCGTGTGTATGACCTCTTCTTTTCTTTCTTCTCGATTGACGACAGAGTTCTCTTCACGAAGTTTTAAGGGTTCTGGACACAATTTCAAATGGTCTCTGGACACAGTGGATATTGTTCTTCCTCCGTCCTTACTGATGATACAAACTTTTCTGTTGTCATATTTGGAATCTTGTACGACGTAGGGTTCTTGTTCCCACTGGTTGTCCAATTTGTGCATCTTCCTTTTCTTTTCAATACCACTTCTCCAGGCATCAAAGGCTTGGCAGGAGCATTCCTGTTGTAAATATCTTCCTGTTTTTCCCGTGTCTTGTTGAGACTTTCTTCTACACAGACTTGTACTCGTCTGTATTGCTCTTGCCGATTGATGTCCCAGTTTTCAACGGCGTCATCTGCCTCCGGTTCTACCACTCCAAGTTCTAAATCCATTGGTAGTCTTCCGGGCCTTGCTCTCATAAGATAGGCTGGAGTGCAGTTAGTGGAACTTACAGGTATATGGTTATACAAGTCAACCAAATCAGGTAGTAAGTCCGGCCACCGATTTCTGTCTTCCAACGGTATGGATTTCAACAAATCAAGGACAATGTGGTTCATTTTCTCGCAAAGGCCGTTGGTTTGAGGATGGTATGGTGTTGTTCTAATTTTCTTACACCCATACATGTGACAGAATTCCTTGAATAGGTCAGCCTCGAAAGCAGGTCCTTGATCGGTTAATACTTGCTCCGGATACCCATGCGGTCTGCAGAAGCTTGCTTGAAAGGTTTTTGCTGCCGTCACCGCTGTCTGATCCTTAACTGGAACAACCACCAGAAATCTAGAGTAATGGTCCACCATGGTCAAGGCGTATGAGTATCCAGATCTACTTGGCGACAATTTGACGTGGTCCAGGGCCACAATCTCCAAGGGACGAGTCGTCCGGATAGGCTGCAGGGGTGCCTTCTGACTACCGTAGTCCTTTCTTCTGAGACCACAGGGTCCACAGTTCCGACACCACCTCTCGATGGAGCTGCGCATCCCTACCCAGTAGAACCGGCACCTCAACAGGGTCTCCAGCTTTCTCCAGCCAAAGTGTCCTGCTTGATCGTGGTATGCTTCCAACACCATTTGGACGTCTGCCTTGGGGACCACTATCTGCCAGATCATCTCGTGGGTCCTGGGGTTGACATATCTCCTGCACAACTTCTCACGGTATAAGAACAACCGGCTTCTCTCGTTCCACAGGAGCTTTGCTGACATAGGTGCATCTTTTTCCAAGGAGGAACCTTCCTGTCGTAACAACTCCTTGATACGGCTAACCACTGGATCACTGTCCTGAGTCTCTTTCCAGCTGTGATGGGGTAAGGGATTTAACGTTGCACCATACTGCTTTCTGTAGACTCGCTGCTCGTGGACTATCCCATTTCGATGGAACGCAGGTAGCTCAATTTCTTCCAGGTCGTCCGATTCTTCTTCCGTGTCAGATTCATGTGGCATTCGGGACAATGCGTCAGCATTAGCATTCTTTCGGCCTGCCCGGTATTTGATGGTAAACTGGTAATTGGACAACCGAGCCATCCAACGCTGCTCCATGGCGCCCAACTTGGCGGTTTCCAGGTGCGTTAAGGGGTTGTTGTCTGTAAACGCAGTGAACTGGTTGGAGGCCAGAAGTGCTTAAATCTTTCAGTAATGGCCCAGACCAGCGCCAGAAACTCCAGCTTAAAGCTGCTATAATTTTCCGGATTCCTCTCAGTTGGCCTGAGTTTTCTGCTGGCATATGCAATGACTTTTTCTTGGCCATTCTGCTTCTGACTGAGAACTGCTCCTAACCCTTCATTACTTTCATCGGTGTACAGCAGGAACGGTTGGCTGTAATCAGGATAGGTCAAGATCTCATCGCCTGTAAGGATCTCTTTCATCTTTTGGAATGCTTCAGCCTGTTCCTTACCCCAATTAAAGGGAGGGTTTCTGCTCTTTAAGGATTGTCCTACTAGGAGGTCTTGTAAAGGGGCTGCCTTCTTCGTGTAATCTTTCACGAACCTTCTGTAGTAACCCGTTAGTCCCAGGAACTGTCGCACTTCCTTGAGGTTCTTCAGCTCCGGCCACTTCTGGATAGCAGTGACTTTCTCTGGGTCCGGCGCTACTCCTTCCGAACTGACGATGTGCCCCAAGTATTGTACCTTCTGTTTGAGTAGATGGCATTTTGAGGGTTTCAACTTCATCCCGTACCTGGACAGGGACTCAAATACTTCTGCCAGGTGCTTCAGATGGTCCTCATATGTCTTGGAGTACACAATGACGTCGTCTAGGTATAGCAGCACGGTTTCAAAATTGAGATGTCCCAGGCAGTTCTCCATCACTCTCTGAAATGTTCCTGGGGCACTGCTGAGCCCAAACGGCATTCTGTCGAACTCACAGAGCCCCATTGGGGTGGTGAAAGCCGTTTTCTCACGATCCTCCTCAGCCACAGCCACTTGCCAGTACCCACTAGTCAGATCGAGGGTAGAAAAGTAGTTAGCCGTTTTCAGAGCAGCTAATGATTCCTCTATACGTGGTAACGGGTATGCATCTTTATGTGTTATGCGGTTCACCTGCCTGTAATCCACACACATTCTCAAGCTACCATCTTTTTTTCTAACCAGGACTAGAGGTGCTGCCCAGGGACTACAACTATCCCTGATTACTCCGCTTCTTTCATATCTCGCAACATTTCTTTAGCCTTCTGATAATGGGCTGGGGGTATAGGCCTGTACCGCTCTTTGATGGGAGGATGACTGCCTGTAGGGATATGATGTTGTACTCCCTTAATTATCCCAAAATCAAGTGGGTGCTTGCTAAACACTTGGGCGTACTCTTGTACCACCCGTAATACCCCTTGCTTCTGGTGAGCGGGAGTGGTGTCCGTCCCAACATGGAGTTGCTGACACCATTCCGCCACCTGGGTTGCCGGGTCATTGTCCTCCGCTATTTGGCGGGAGTCTAAGGACTCAGCCGGGAGAATAGAATTATTGTCGACAGCATGTAGTTTAGCAATGGTTGCATAACGGGGTAAGTTTACCTCATCATCTCCCCAGTTGAGAAGCCGTACCGGTACTCTTCCATTCACCACTTCCACTACCCCCCTAGCAGTCATAAGCGTAGGTCTATGTTCTGAATGGTGGGGTTCTACTACAGCTTGGTAGTTCTGTCCTCTCAGACCTATGGCTGCCCTGCACCAGATTATCATTTCACTCATTGGGGGTATCACAATGGGATTCGAGTCAGTGACCCGTACATTACCAATTTCGCCGTCTGTAAGCTTCGCTTGCTGCTGACACATCAGGGTCCGGATCTCTCTTTGGATCACTCCTTTCTGCCTTGGTCTGGCAATTTCAGCGAGCTGTTGGAGTAAGAACACAACTTCTCCCAGACAGTTACTGATAATGTTAGTACCCAAAATTATATTTAAACCGTTCTCTTCATTTACAGTCTTTACTACTAGAAGCCCCTGGTCTTTCAACTCCTCCCTGCCCACTTTCACATCCACACATTTTGTCCCGAGTACTTCTACAGGAAGACCATTAGAAGCATATACGGTAAAGTCAGGGCTCGGGGGTTTAAGACTGTCCATTGACCAGAACTTAGTATATAGGGCATCAGTTAGGTCACCTGAGACCCAGTGTCTAACAATGCCGGAACTGCAATACCATCTAGAATGATAGACAGGTAGGGTCGCCCACCCACATACCTGCGGTTCCAGTCTAGGGGGCCTGACGGGTCTCCTCCTGGGTGTTGGCCCTCAGACCCAGGTTCTGCCCGTTTAAAGGACACTGTGGAGACATATGACCTTTCCGGTTGCAACGGTAACAGGTGATCTCCCGACGAGGAGGGTGTTGATCAGAGGTCGCTCCTGGGGGTGGCGTTGTCCTCCTCCGGGGGGGCGACGTCTTCCTTCTTCTCCGGTGCATCCACGGGACGTCTTCTGGGCAGTCAGCTAATAAGATCTTCCCTTCTTCCTCTTTCCGCAGCTGCAGGGCACTCATCACAGCAGCCAAATTTTTAGTCAGCTGGCGCACCTCTGAGCGCAGACAGTCCAATTCACTAGGGGGTGTCACCTGTGTTTTGGCTTCCGCCACTAGCGGGGAAAAGGGGGGTACTGCCGGTTCCAGAGTGACTTCACCCTGGGGATGTTGGGTGGCCACCTCAGGTTTGCCCAGGGGTCGCAGCCCTTTTATTGCCATGTCCTTTAGGGCATCAAAGGTAGCATCAGGATGATCTAAGGACCACCAGTTTACAGTTCTGCGTTCCTCTTGGGATCTCAATCCCTGTACAAATTGCTCTTTCAGCATCTTATTTTCGTCAATAGCATTTATATTATTAACCTGCTTAAGGCTCTCAGGGCTCCCTGTAGTCGGCAGGCATAGTCCCTGATGCTGTCACCTGGCTGCTGTGAACAGTGGTAGAAGGCCATCCGGAGATCCGTTTCTGTGCGGTCTTCAAACATGGCATGTAGCTTAAGGAGGATCGCAGGTACCGACTCCTGATCAACGGTATCCCAAGTCTCCACTTCCCTCTCAGCAGCGCCAGTTAGCTGCCCTATCAGCACAGCAGCTTTTTGTCTCTCAGGCATGGAATACATTTCTAGGATGCTGCATAACTTCCGCTTGAATCCTGCTAAAGTGCCTGGCTCACCGCTGTACTGGGGAAGCCATTTCGCCCCAGGCATATATGGGAGCGTTAGTGGCATGATCGGGACTACCGGACTGGGTGCTGGGCCTGCGCCCCCATCCGGCGCTACAATGCCACGCGGTGCGGGGTCGGGGCCTCCGGCTGGGGCCGCACTGTCGGCCGGTTGTTGTGACATATTAGTGCCCCCTTGGTTAAACGGAGCCTACCGGTTTCAGAAGCTGCTATTTCACAGGCACAGCAGTGGGAACAGTACCTTCGTCGCAGGCGCTCTGATGTCAGAGCGTCCACTTCCTGTCGCAGGACCTGCCGCTGAGTCAGAGCCGGGGGCGTGTCCAAGACTTTGCGCGCTCTTTCAGGTACGCCCACCTTCTTCTCCAGCGCCCCAGGGCGCGAATATGGCGGCAAATATTGGCGGTATTTGGCGCCAAACAACAGCAACAGTCTTTTTCACCAAAACACTCCACAGGCACACAGGGCTTGCAATGCTGCAAGTTTCGGATCCTGTTCGTGACGCCAAGTTTTTGTCTCGACCACGCACCACAATTGTGGGTTTCCAGGGATATGGGGTACTCGGAGCCGAGCCTGTAGATTTCTATAGGGAATGTCACTGGTAGCGTGGCTCGGTCCGTGTCCCTGGCGGTCAGGCGTTAAAGGGGGGTTTATTTACAGGGGATTTGATAGATAACAGTTCGTGACGCCACCTGTAGTTGTCTGATCACTAAGACCAGCGCTGCAGTAGATCTCTGAGGGGATGTTGTGGCAGCTAGATGACGGGTCCCCCACAGGTGGGACTGGTCCCTCAAAGTCTATGGTATTAATGATGTAGGGTGCAAATAAATGAATCAGTCTCACACCATCCAGTGTCTTTCCATACCTTTTACTTGTCAGATGATAAGGCAGGTCCCAGGGAGGCTGTTGGGGTGGATGGAGGATGCGTTTTGAGGTAACGGATGAGCAGGTTAGAGGCCTCCTTAACTTTCCAATATGATGAGTCCAACCTGCATAAAGCTAAGTTCACTCCGATTTCTCCAGCTAACTCTTCAGCTGTACTGCCCGTTCAGCATAGTGGTCGGAGCCTTCCATATAATGTGAGAGAGCTGAGTTCCTACTGTTGTCCTGCAGTGACTCAAGGTTCCCACTCTCCAGACTCCAGTTACGTACCGACACTCCAAGGGCTGCTTTCTGCGACCTAAGGTCCAGTAAGACTCTGGTTTTTCTACCACCACGCCTGAAGCTGTAGTGACACTTCGGTCTCCAGTGACCGGTGACTAATGCAGGATAGTCCAATCCTTAAGGCACTTCTAGGATTCTTTCTACTGCGCCCTTCGGCCTGCTCGCACTCTTAATATCAGCACTGACTAGGCTAGGATAATATTCGGTTATCCGTACTAGCCTCCACTTTTGTACCGTCTCTCTGTATTGACAGGAATCTCGGCTCTCCAACAGGCACTAGTCCTGACTCCCTCCACACTCAGGAGAAACCTTCAGACTCTACTGTGCTACAGGACACTCCCCTATACACCCCTGCTGGGTGTGTCTGAAATGTATGTGAGTGATGTCGAGCCTTAACCGTTACCTCTCCACTTATCCTCCTGGATAATGTGTGCCTGACATACCAGGGCTACACACATGAGTAATCAGCTGACAGACCCCATACATGAGTAATCGGCTGATAGTCCCCCATACATGAAAATAATACGGGCTGGTCCCATCAAGATCATATCCCCATACATGAGTAATCGTGCAGACTGGTAATCAGCGACAGACACCATACATGAGTAATCAGCTGGCAGTCCCCCCATACATGAGTGATCAGCTGGTAGTCCCCCATACATGAGTAATCAGCTGGCAGTCCCCCCATACATGAGTGATCAGCTGGCAGTCCCCCATACATAAGTAATTGGCTGATAGTCCCCCATACATGAGTAATCAGCTGGCAGACCCCATACATGAGTAATCAGCTGGCAGTCCCCCATACATGAGTGATCGGCTGGTAGTCCCCCATACATGAGCAATCAGCTGGCAGTCCCCCATACATGAGTGATCAGCTGGCAGTCCCCCATACATGAGTGATCGGCTGGTAGTCCCCCATACATGAGTAATCAGCTGGCAGTCCCCCATACATGAGTGATCAGCTGGCAGTCCCCCATACATGAGTGATCAGCTGGCAGTCCCCCATACATGAGTAATCAGCTGGCAGTCCCCCATACATGAGTGATCAGCTGGTAGTCCCCCATATATGAGTAATCAGCTGGCAGTCCCCCATATATGAGTAATCAGCTGGCAGTCCCCCATACATGAGTAATCGGCTGACAGTCTCCCATACATGAGTAATCATCTAGCAGTCCCCCATACATGAGTAATCAGCTGGCAGTCCCCCATATATGAGTGATCAGCTGGCAGTCCCCCATACATGAGTAATCAGCTGACAGTCACCCATATATGAGTAATCAGCTGACAGTCCCCCATACATGAGTAATCGGCTGGCAGTCCCCCATACAAGAGTGATCAGCTGGCAGTCCCCCATACATGAGTGATCAGCTGGTAGTCCCCCATACATGAGTAATCAGCTGGTAGTCCCCCATACATGAGTAATCGGCCTGCAGTCCCCCATACATGAGTAATCAGCTGGCAGTCCCCCATACATGAGTGATCAGCTGGTAGTCCCCCATACATGAGTAATCAGCTGGTAGTCCCCCATACATGAGTAATCGGCTGGTAGTCCCCCATACATGAGTAATCGGCTGGTAGTCCCCCATACATGAGTAATCAGCTGGTAGTCCCCCATACATGAGTAATCAGCTGAAATTCCAAGCACCCAATCCTCATCATTCTTGTGGTCATTTCTCGGAGGATAATCAGGAGGCACAATACACATCAAATGATCACCGCTATTTTTTAAATTGTGGGTTTTGCTGACTTTCATCTAATGTGGATGGGGCCGTAAGGTTCTTCATTTAGTCCCCATCTGTCCTGGATTGTGTGGGAGTGTCGAAGGGGTGACACCGGGAGCCCCCTTCTCTTATCGCTTAGGAGCCATGCTTACTATTGACAGTGGCATCTAAGGGGTAAACCTGCTTGGATCGGAGCTGTTGTGGCTTACTGTCAGCTGTAATACAGAGCTGATTTCTGTGCGTTTACAGTAAGTCTTTAGTATTTTAATTACTTCTACATCATTTTGTATTGCTGTAGGAAAAACTTTTTGGAAATAGATATTTCCCTTTCACATTTTTTGGAATGGAGTAAATTAAGGGCTATAATGTTTATGTTTACAAATGTACTACAGTGAAAATGGTTTTATTAACTGGTCACTCTCCAAAATGTAAGATTTTTTTTCAGTACGATTTAGTCAAAACTTGTGAAGAAAAAGTGACAGAATTTGGTCTGATTGTTGTAATTTTTGATTGGGTTGAAAAATCATAGTTCTTCTAATCACCCATCTAATAATGATCTAGAACTAAATATTATATTAATTCTTCCCAACTATTCTAAGTGATGCTAAGCCCAACAAAGTATTGGGAATACCAATTAAGTTCAACAGTGCATTGCCTAACAAAAAGTAAATCATCTATATATTTTCACTCAAAAAAGTATTTATTGGCCAATTTTACTGTTATAAATTAACGGATCCTAAAATAATATCCTAAAATAATATCATCATCAGCCACTGGCATATTTAGGGGTTACTATGTGCCCATTGCGGTTCCCTCTAGTTTACACATACAGATGGGGATTGAAAGAACACATTAAAATTATAATTTAATTAATGCAGTAAAAGAAGCATATATGATTTGCTCCATATTTCATTATACCTTTTTTTGCCCCCAGTTTTGAAAAATATTTTTAAAAAAGGGTGTGTGATTTAAAACAGAATTAAAATGCACCAAAACTGACAGCTCTGATCACTGCAGTTTCACCCCAAAGAAACTATGGTTGATCATCCTGCAGCATCTATTGTGTGAAACAAAAAATTGGGGGTGGAGCACTATCATTTTATCGCCCACCCCCACCCCTAATAAAGGTCCTATATCCACAACATTGTACTTTGAAGCCCTTCCACAGGAGTGGATTGCTAAATGTACAAACCATAAGTAATGCAGTGGGCAATGGTTCACAGGCAATGTAAGAAACTATTTTAAATAATTTAGAAAACTTAAAAATAATCAACTTGCCCCTCTTTTCCCATTCTCCAAATAAGAAGGTTAAAAAATAACATATTTGGCATAGTCACGTCTGCAAATCTAAAAATATAACATTAACATTATCTTTCTAAGTAAAAACAGTAAAAAATAAAAAAAAATGCTAGAATTGCAGTTTTAGGTCATTGCTAAAAAACCCACAAAAGAAAAGTAGAATAACACGTCAGCAAAAACATGTATGCGTACCTAAAAGATGAAAAAATACAAATCAATCGGCAAAAAAACAAATACATGCCCTCATAGGAAAATATCGAAGGAAAAATAAAAACTTAAGGCTCTTGGAAGGTGGAGGTGAAAAAAAGAAAAACTTTATCCAAATTATTATAAAGGACAATAGAAATAAATGGCTGAGACACCAATGACAATTGTTTATGTTACATTTTAGGTTTTCCATTCGATGGGAGCGAGGTTGTGACCCGCGGCTGCTCTACAACGAAGACCTGCTTTAATAGCAGTATGGATGAACTTGGGAATTCCCGATTTGTTTTGTGCTGCAGCAACGAGCTCTGCAATAACCGAGGACTGAACTCCACGGCAGTCAACGGTGTCGACGCAGTGATGCACATCCGCACAACAACCCGAGTATTCCTGCTAGGAGTTTTAGTCCCGTTGACCATAGTGTGGCCATAAATGGAGCTTTCTGGATGATTGGCCCCGAGCATCGCAAAACACGGCGATGTGAGCGTGCGCGGAGTCAATGGAGGAAACTCATCTCATACGGATTCATTACTAAGGAGAAGAACAAAGGACAATATTTATTACCAGGTCTCACAATGATTAATTATGTAACGATAATTAGGAGTGTAAACAACTAGCGACTCGTAAGAAATGGATGAAGAACGTTAAGCAGTTTTCAGCAAATTTTGTAGCCTCCAAACTTCAATATTTAGGATAATGTCTCATAATGTCAATAACCAAGTCTTCCATATATTAGGATAACAGTGCCAGACAGGAAGTGCCCCCCATATGAGGACCCGCATAACAGTGCCAGACAGGTAGTGCCTCCATGTGAGGACCCGCATAACAGTGCCAGACAGGTAGTGCCTCGATGTGAGGACCCGCATAACAGTGCCAGACAGGTAGTGCCTCCATGTGAGGACCCACATAACAGTGCCAGACAGGTAGTGCCTCCATGTGAGGACCCACATAACAGTGCCAGACAGGTAGTGCCTCCATGTGAGGACCCACATAACAGTGCCAGACAGGTAGTGCCTCCATGTGAGGACCCACATAACAGTGCCAGACAGGTAGTGCCTCCATGTGAGGACAGGCATAACAGTGCCAGACAGGTAGTGCCTCCATGTGAGGACCCGCATAACAGTGCCAGACAGGTAGTGCCTCTATGTGAGGACCCACATAACAGTGCCAGACAGGTAGTGCCTCCATGTGAGGACCCACATAACAGTGCCAGACAGGTAGTGCCTCCATGTGAGGACCCACATAACAGTGCCAGACAGGTAGTGCCTCCATGTGAGGACCCACATAACAGTGCCAACAGGTAGTGCCTCCATGTGAGGACAGGCATAACAGTGCCAGACAGGTAGTGCCTCCATGTGAGGACCCACATAACAGTGCCAGACAGGTAGTGCCTCCATGTGAGGACCCGCATAACAGTGCCAGACAGGTAGTGCCTCCATGTGAGGACCCACATAACAGTGCCAGACAGGTAGTGCCTACATGTGAGGACCCGCATAACAGTGCCAGACAGGTAGTGCCTCCATGTGAGGACCCGCATAACAGTGCCAGACAGGTAGTGCCCCCATGTGAGGACCCGCATAACAGTGCCAGACAGGTAGTGCCCCATGTGAGGACCCGCATAACAGTGCCAGACAGGTAGTGCCTCCATGTGAGGACCCGCATAACAGTGCCAGACAGGTAGTGCCCCATGTGAGGACCCGCATAACAGTGCCAGACAGGTAGTGCCTCCATGTGAGGACCCGCATAACAGTGCCAGACAGGTAGTGCCTCCATGTGAGGACCCACATAACAGTGCCAGACAGGAAGTGCCCCCCATATGAGGACCCGCATAACAGTGCCAGACAGGTAGTGCCTCCATGTGAGGACCCGCATAACAGTGCCAGACAGGTAGTGCCTCCATGTGAGGACCCGCATAACAGTGCCAGACAGGTAGTGCCTCCATGTGAGGACCCACATAACAGTGCCAGACAGGTAGTGCCTCCATGTGAGGACCAGCATAACAGTGCCAGACAGGTAGTGCCTCCATGTGAGGACCAGCATAACAGTGCCAGACAGGTAGTGCCTCCATATGAGGACCCGCATAACAGTGCCAGACAGGTAGTGCCTCCATGTGAGGACCCGCATAACAGTGCCAGACAGGTAGTGCCTCCATGTGAGGACCCGCATAACAGTGCCAGACAGGTAGTGCCTCCATGTGAGGACCCGCATAACAGTGCCAGACAGGTAGTGCCTCCATGTGAGGACCCGCATAACAGTGCCAGACAGGAAGTGCCTCCATGTGAGGACCCACATAACAGTGCCAGACAGGTAGTGCCTCCATGTGAGGACCCGCATAACAGTGCCAGACAGGTAGTGCCTCCATGTGAGGACCCCATAACAGTGCCAGACAGGTAGTGCCTCCATGTGAGGACCCGCATAACAGTGCCAGACAGGTAGTGCCCCCATGTGAGGACCCGCATAACAGTGCCAGACAGGTAGTGACTCGATGTGAGGACCCACATAACAGTGCCAGACAGGTAGTGTCTCCATGTGAGGACCCGCATAACAGTGCCAGACAGGTAGTGCCCCCATGTGAGGACCCGCATAACAGTGCCAGACAGGTAGTGCCTCCATGTGAGGACCCACATAACAGTGCCAGACAGGTAGTGCCTCCATGTGAGGACCCACATAACAGTGCCAGACAGGTAGTGCTCCATGTGAGGACCCGCATAACAGTGCCAGACAGGTAGTGCCTCCATGTGAGGACCCCATAACAGTGCCAGACAGGTAGTGCCTCCTTGTGAGGACCCACATAACAGTGCCAGACAGGTAGTGTCTCCATGTGAGGACCCGCATAAACAGTGCCAGACAGGTAGTGCCTCCATGTGAGGACCCGCATAACAGTGCCAGACAGGTAGTGCCTCCATGTGAGGACCCCAAAAACAGTGCCAGACAGGTAGTGCCCCTTTTGGAAAGGACCCCAAACAGTCCAGACAGGTAGTCCCCCCATTGAGGACCCGATAACAGTGCCAGACAGGTAGTCCCTTTCCAGGGTGGGGACCCGCATAACATGCCAGACAGGTGTGCCCCATGTGGGACCCCATAACAGTCCCAACAGGAAAGTCCCTTTGGGAGGCCCCCATAACAGTCCCCAGACAGGTAGTGCCTCCAGTGAG
>JARQOD010002007.1:0-86092 GCA_033576555.1 Oophaga sylvatica | reverse complement strand
GCGCTGTGATGTGCTGCATCACTAGACTATTGGTTTCCTGTTGCTGTCGATTAAATATCTGCTGCTGCTCCATAGCCTGCTGCTGTATAGCCTGCTGCTGCTCCATAGCCTGCTGCTGTATAGCCTGCTGCTGCTCCATAGCCTGCTGCTGTATAGCCTGCTGCTGCTGCTGCATAGCCTGCTGTTGCTGTCGCATGGCCTCCTCCAGCATTTTTACTGTGTTCTCCATCTTGGGACAGTTATCCACCGGGTTTTGCGTCACTTTATTTACCTAGGACATTTACTGTCATGCAGGAAAAAACAGCCTGACCTCACTGCGTTGCCCGCATTGAAGCCACCAATTGTAGGGATCCGCTCTGGTAGGCAGGGCTGGGCCGCAGTAATGAGGCAAACACACCGCCTTTTACTTCAAATTTCAGTGGTTTTAATCATGAGTTCAACTAAAAGTCCAGATAACAAAATAAAAACAGAACATAAATCACCCCAGTTTGGAGAACCTCTGGTGCCAGACTCACCCTTGCTTGGGACGGGCTTAACTAAGAGGCTGCAGGTCAGCAGAGACCGCCAGGTCCCATTCCGGGTGGTCTGGTACTCGCTTCCTGGTGCACACTGGCACACAGTAACAAAACAATCTTCCAGGCTGACTCCAGCCAAACTCCTTCCTTCCACACACCAACTACAACAGCTCCTTGTTTTATAGGCCTACTCCACACCCTCAGGTGAGGTACACATCAGATGACCAGATCACGTGACTATGACCTTATCAAAGGTCCTTGTGATCATGGAAAATCCTGAGCAAACTTCAGTCTGCTAGAAGAAATATATCTCACATCCAGCAAGATCCCCTTTGGTGTACCACAGCGGCAAGAAGTCTCCTGTTCCCTACACATGCACAGAAAAACCCATGTCGAACATGCTCCAAATAGGGAAGAGCCGTCACCCTGATTGTTATGCTTAAAACAGGAAAGATTTAAGTTTTCAAGGGCTAAAATGAAAAATTTTAATAAGAAATATTGACAAATATTAATTTGTCATCACAGCGAATATCTGCACATGGCTAGTAGAAATGGTAACAAAAAATAAAACATAGTGTTTACTTTTTTAAATTAATGCATAAAAATACATTTCATAATTATCAATTAATGCCTCTTAAGGAACGTTATCTGTACCTGTAAGATAATGCAGTCAATGGATGTACGAATCATAAACATCATCATCATCATCATCCTCATGAGTTTTATTAATGACAGACATAATAAAATACACAGACTGAGGACAACTGTAACTTCACACACCATATATGAAATGGCCATCATGTAAACCTGGTAATAATGCGCAATAATAAATAATTACACCAAGAAAGTGCATCATGCATACAAACAATAGGTAGTTAGACCTGCAAGTGCTGTCGAAAAACCACAACAGATTTAAATTAATAATGCTATATAGCTATCACAGTGCATAGTTACTCATGGACAATGTCGATCTAATACTGTACCTCAATAAAGGCAGCGTCACCCATGATGCTTGTTTGTCTTGTAGATTGTTGAAGAGGGAATTTTTATTTATTTATTTTTTTTTTTTAAAGTTCCTTTTTATTTGGATTTTCAAAAACAAAAGGCCACATAAGGCGGTACACATCTCGGTCGTAGCCGATATGGTCATAAAATAAACATTCTAAAAGTCAAAGTAACAAGAGAACAAAAAACCGAAACTCGTTAATAATTGTAAGGAAACCCCTAACTTGTAGGATTCCTCCCGTCATCTTCCTTCTCTAACTTTGCTGTGATCCTGATTAAACTATTTCACTCGTCACCCTTCTGTGGCGTGTATTTTTTCAAATTCTCGCCACCTTTACATTCATTTCTCCGATCATGTTAAAATATAAGGCTTTCCTCAATATCACCATGATCGTTCATCATGATCCCATGTTTACTCATTAACGCTGTAATATGTTGAGGAATGTGATTTGCTTTCGCTAGTCGTGCTAATAGTATCCCTGATTTGCTACCATAACGATATAGATCGGCTCTATAATTCAAATTACTGGTTCTCTCGCGTCGATCTACCCATAGGTCAAAGTCAGCCTTAGCCTGCTTCCATCTATTTTTATCCTGTGTCCATGAAGTTGTCATACTAGGCCTCTGCCTACACCCTCCTTGACCCTGTGCTCCAACACCGCCAGTTATTGCTCGGAAGTGCTGTTAGCACAGTCAACACTTGCTCCTGTGTTACTGGGGTTCAGTAATGTCAGCTGTTCCCCTGCTGTGTGTACAGCAAAAAGTCCTGCTGCCTCCACCCTGTTCTCTTCTCATCCCTGGGCTCCAACACCGACAGTTGTTGCTCGGAAGTAATTGGCAGGGGTACTGACTCCTGCCTAGCCTGGTTACAGCACGACAGCTGTTTCCTGGCAGTGTCAACGTCAATTAGCCTACAATAAGTTGTCCTGTCGTGTTTCTTTCGGGTTAGCCGACTGTATGGTGCCTGCAGTTTAGGTGATTCCTATGTGTGCTGTGTGATAAGTAAATAAAGGCTGTTTCCGTTGTGACAATAGGACAAGCACCGACTGTAGGACTGTGTGATTCGGTAACTGCGGACGGCTTGTGGCCTGTCAAATTACATTTTCATGGGTGCCTTCTGCTACCCGTCCGGGTTCCAGTACCGTCAACTGGTTCTCCGCAGTGCCTTTGGCCTAGGTGCCTCCATCTCGGTATCCGAGTTCCAGCAACGTCTGCTGGTCCTTGGTAGTGCTTTGGAGCACAGGTACCTCCTGCTTAGTAACCGTGTCCCAGTAACGTCAGCTGGTCCTCGGTTGTGCCATTGGCTCTTTTCCTTCTGCTGCCCCTCCGGGTTCCAGCACAGTCAGCTGGTCCTCGTTACTTCCATTGTCTCTTGTACCATCTGATACCCGTCCGGGTTCCAGTAACGTCAGCTGGTTCTCGGAAGTTAGTCAGCCTTCTTGTACCTTCAGCTACATTTACAAATTGAATATTTTTTAAATGTTTTGTTGGGTAATCACTATGGATCTCTAACAATGAAGACGACGACCCTGATGACCACCCCGAAGAAGATGACGACCACAAGGACGACGAGCATGAAGCCAACCAGCCTGAACACCATCATAAAGAAGAAATAAAAGATTACCCAGAAGAAGATCACCAACAGGACTAAGAAGGTTAAGACAAACTACAAGATACAGAACAAGAGACAGAAGAACAATAAGCAGAAGATGAAAAAGCATAAGAACATGAAGTATAAGACCAAAATGAAGAGCAAAATATATGCTCTAAATTATAAGCAGAAGAAGACTAAGCAGTGTATGGTGGTGAGTCCGTTCCTCCTCGTGGTGCCCCTGGAAAATGCCTGCTGCTGCAGGCTAAACTCAACACGGACAAATACTGTTGTAATTTAAAACTTTTGTGACAGCAAGACCGCAAGGATGAAAAATTCATACTTTTACAGATTACAAGTACATGAATCTCTGTCAAAAATAAGAATATGATGAAGAAGATGAAGTAGAATATGAAGAAGAATAATAGTTGAATAAGAACAATATGAGTAATGTTAACAAAAAGATGAATAGCAAGAAGTTTAAGAAGAAGATAAAGAAGGTGAAGATGAAGAATAATTTGATGAAAAAGATGATGCTGCTGAAGATTATGAAGGAGAAAGTGTGTCAAAAGTTAAAAAGGTGAAGAGCATGGAAGTTGTGAAACATACATATTTGCCAAAATATAAAAAAGGTTAACAACATTGTCAATTTGTTCGTCAATCCGAACATCTTTACAAAAAAAAATATTAATGCTATTCCATTTGATTGGGTTAAATATCTATGCCTTTAATGTCTCCTCAACCTCCCCCAATACATTCTACATTACTCTTTGTTGTTTTCCTTCATGTACAATTAACCAACAAGGCAAGAATGGGCTTTTTTTAATTCCGATATTTTTTTCCCATAGACTTACATTGGATTTCCGGTATCGGTATCGGGTATCGCCGATATTTCTTGTGTATCGGCGATACCATTCCGATCCGATACTTTTGGATATCGGAAAGTATCGCTCAACTCTAATCTTCATCATATTCTTATTTGTGACAGAGATTCCTGTACTTGTAATCTGTAAAAGTATGAATTTTTCATCCTTGCGTTCTTGCTGTCACAAAAGATTTAAATTACAACAGTATTTGTCCTTGTTCAGTTTAGCCTGCAGCAGCAGGCATTTTCCAGGGGCACCACGAGGAGGAACGGACTCACCCCCATACACTGCTTAGTCTTCTTCTGCTTATAATTTAGAGCATATATTTTGCTCTTCATTTTGGTCTTATACTTCATGTTCTTATGCTTTTTCATCTTCTGCTTTTTGTTCTTCTGTCTCTTGTTCTGTATCTTGTAGTTTGTCTTAACCTTCTTTGTCCTGTTGGTGATCTTCTTCTGGGTAATCTTTAATTTCTTCTTTGTGATGGTATTCAGGCTGGTTGGCTTCATGCTCGTCATCCTTGTGGTCGTCATCTTCTTCGGGGTAGTTATCAGGGTCGTCGTCTTCATTGTTAGAGATCCATAGTGATTACCCAACAAAACATTTAAAAAATATTCAATTTGTAAATGTAGCTGAAGGTACAAGAAGGCTGACTAACTTCCGAGAACCAGCTGACGTTACTGGAACCCGGACGGGTATCAGATGGTACAAGAGACAATGGAAGTAACGAGGACGAGCTGACTGTGCTGGAACCCGGAGGGGCAGCAGAAGGAAAAGAGCCAATGGCACAACCGAGGACCAGCTGACGTTACTGGGACACGGTTACTAAGCAGGAGGTACCTGTGCTCCAAAGCACTACCAAGGACCAGCAGACGTTGCTGGAACTCGGATACCGAGATGGAGGCACCTAGGCCAAAGGCACTGCGGAGAACCAGTTGACGGTACTGGAACCCGGACGGGTAGCAGAAGGTACAAGAGCCAATGCAAGTAATGAGGAACGGCTGACTGTGCTGGAACCCGGAGGGGCAGCAGAAGGAAAAGAGCCAATGGCACAACCGAGGACCAGCTGATGTTACTGGGACACGGTTACTAAGCAGGAGGTACCTGTGCTCCAAAGCACTACCAAGGACCAGCAGACATTGCTGGAACTCGGATACCGAGATGGAGGCACCTAGGCCAAAGGCACTGCGGAGAACCAGTTGACGGTACTGGAACCCGGACGGGTAGCAGAAGGCACCCATGAAAATGTAAGTTGACAGTCCGCAAGCCGTCCGCAGTTACCGAATCACACAGTCCTACAGTGGGTGCTTGTCCTATTGTCACAACGGAAACAGCCTTTATTTACATATCCCACAGCACACATAGGAATGACCTAAACTGCAGGCACCATATAGTCGGCTAACCAGAATGCAACACGACAGGACAACTTATTGGAGGCTAATTGACGTTGACACTGCCAGGAAACAGCTGTCGTGCTGTAACCAGGCTGGGCAGGAGTCAGTACCCGTGCCAAGTACTTCCGAGCAACAACTGGCGGTGTTGGAGCCCAGGGATGAGAAGAGAACAGGGTGGAGGCAGCAGGACTTTTTGCCGTACACACAGCAGGGGAACAGCTGACATTACTGAACCCCAGTAACACAGGAGCAAGTGTTGACTGTGCTAACAGCACTTCCAGGCAATACATTGGTTGCAAACACTATAGAAGTACACAAAGGGGCCTTTCACATCTACTGAACAGTTGTGTACAGTGTTCACTGCAGTCTCTGCGGAATAACCACACTTAGGCCTTATAACTTTTCAGACTTTCTTTATCAATCTACCAAGATGAAGAAGGCAGGGAGTAAGGCACGTGGTCGTGGCCGTGGAGTTTCAGCAGGGAGAGGACGTGTGGATTCTGTGGCTGCTGCCGCCCCCAGTGACACAGCATCCACCAGTTTTCCCCATGAGCGTTCCTTTATGCACACTTTTGTAGGAGGTCGGCGTACCCCCCTGCTGCGGGAAGAACAAATTGAAGCCGTTGTTGGTTGGATGGCAGCCAATGCATCGACTTCAATTGCTTCCACCTCCTCTCAGGACCACAGCACTGTTGAGCAACCATCTGTCTCTTCACCGCCTGCCAAATTGCCCAGGCAGTCAGAGAGTTCTGTACAAGAGCCAGCTGAGTGTCAGCTTCTGTTCTCAGAATCTGTTGGCTTGCAAACAGGGGCCCAGCCAAGCAGCATTCTGGAATGTGAAGAAGAGGGAGTATGCAGTGATGCACAACAGCTGTGTCTCTCTGAATCTGAAGAGGCGGGTGAGACAGTGCCAATGGTCAGCACACCGCAGAACGCATCTGATGATGATGAGACTCAGGCGCCAGTTTCTGTTGAGCATGGTGCTGGCCAGACCACCCAACAGCAGCAGGTGTTGGAAGAGGTTAGTGGAGATGATGAGGTCCAAGACCCAACATGGCGTGAGGAGCAGGAAGGTGGTGGGAGCAGCTCAGAGGAATAATAATAATAATAATATTTATATAGCTCCATCATATTCCGCAGCGCTTTACAGTTTAGCAGTTTCAGAACACAAGTCATAAGTAAAAACGTTAACAATACAATAATTAAAGCAAAATAAGTCGCCCCTGCTCGTGACAGCTTACAATCTACAATGAGGTGGGGGAGATACAAAGTATAGGTGTTTATATACAATGGTGCATTTACAATGATGGTCCAGCCATCTTAAGAGAGTGAGGGATGGAGATAGTGAATGGGCTAGACACACACACACACACACTTACACAGAATACATAGAATGACTTTGATTAGTGAATGTGATAGGCCACTCTGAACAAATGTGTTTTGAGGGAGCGCCCGAAACCATGCAAATTGTGGATAGTCCTAATTTCTTGGGGTAGAGCATTCAAGAGGATTGGCGCAGCGCGGGAGAAGTCTTGGAGTCGGGAGTGGGAGGTACGGATTAGTGCAGAGGTTAGTCGAAAGTCGTTTGCAGAGCGCAGCAGTCGGTTAGGCCGATAGATAGAAATGAGGGAGGAGATGTAGGGGGGTGCTGCACTGTGGATAGCTTTGTGGCTGAGAACCAGTACTTTGAATTGGATACTATAATGAATGGGCAGCCAGTGTAAGGACTGGCGAAGAGCGGACGCGTCCGAGTACCGATTAGCCAGATGGATTACCCTGGCTGCTGCATTAAGGATGGACTGGAGAGGGGATAGTCGAGTAATGGGGAGGCCAAGTAATAGAGCATTGCAGTAGTCCAGGCGGGAGTGGATCAATGCTACAGTGAGGGTTTTTGTTGTTTCCATGGTGCGAAAAGGGCGGATTCTAGAGATGTTCTTTAGGTGTAGGCGGCAAGAGCGGGCAAGAGATTGTATATGGGAGGTGAAGGAGAGATTGGTGTCAAACATAACACCCGGACAGCGAGCCTGCTGCCGGGGTGTTATTATGGTGCCGCCCAAGGAGAGGGATATGTCAAATTTAGGGAGGTTAGTAGACGGCGGGAGCAGAAGAAGTTCAGTTTTTGAGAGGTTGAGTTTCAGATAGAGAGCGGAAATGATGTTGGAGACTGTAGACAGACAGTCGGTGGCGTTCTGTAGTACAGCGGGGGTGAGGTCGGGGGATGACGTGTATAGTTGTGTGTCATCAGTAGAGTTGAGCGATACTTTCCGATATCCAAAAGTATCGGAATCGGAATGATATCGCCTATACCCCAAAAATATCGGCGATACCCGATACCGATACCAGAAATCCAATGTAAGTCTATGGGAACAAAATATCGGAATTAAAAAAAGCCCATTCTTGCCTTGTTGGTTAATTGTACATGAAGGAAAACAACAAAGAGTAATGTAGAATGTATTGGGGGAGGTTGAGGAGACATTAAAGGCATAGATGTTTAACCCAATCAAATGGAATAGCATTAATATTTTTTTTTTAAAGATGTTCGGATTGAAAAAGAAATTGACAATGTTGTTAACGTTTTTTCTAGTTTGGCAAATATGTATGTTTCACAACTTCCATGCTCTTCACCTTTTTAACTTTTGACACACTTTCTCCTTCATAATCTTCAGCAGCATCATCTTTTTCATCAAATTATTCTTCATCTTCACCTTCTTTATCTTCTTCTTAAACTTCTTGCTATTCAGCTTTTTGTTAACATTACTCATAATGTTCTTATTCAACTATTATTCTTCTTCATATTCTACTTCATCTTCATCTTCTTCATCATATTCTTATTTTGGACAGAGATTCCTGTACTTGTAATCTGTAAAAGTATGAATTTTTAATCCTTGCGTTCTTGCTGTCACAAAAGTTTTAAATTACAACAGTATTTGTCCGTGTTGAGTTTAGCCTGCAGCAGCAGTCATTTTCCAGGGGCATATCTGGTTGCGCAAGGCTTTATCCGGCAACACTACCTTCCTTGTGTCACGGGTAGGGTAGCGTGTGTCTATTATATGACTCTCTCTAAAATGTGACGTTACGCAGCCTTATTCTGCCCTAGGGACGCCAAAAATACGACAGCAGTAATCATTTACTGTATAAAACTCCACCTATGAGCAACAAAACAAGCACGTTCCCTCTTCTGTTTCCTGCGCTGACATGTGAGGAGGGAGTTTGGAGATGCTCCTGAATTCCTCCCAGGTATCCAAGCATATCGGGCCCATAGGAGAGCAGTAAAACCACCCCCGGGAACACTGACACCTTTTACATTCGTGGGGACATAATTTATGGAGAACTACTTGCTACGGAGTTCACAACAGACCCCAAACGGTTTACCTATCCAACTGAAGCAGAAGGACAAGATGGCGCATGGAGGAGACAAAGAGGAAAGAGGCGCGATGCTGAGCGCTGCCATAGTCATGCAGCAAGAGCTATTATCAGAAGCACCATGTGACCTGAGAGTTCCTCAGGAATTTGATTCGCAGAAAATGGCTGAAGAGAGGTCAAAGCCCTTCTCTTACCAGACATTCAGAAGCTGCTGGAGTCGGCATTGCAATCGTCATTGTCTTCCATACAAAAGTCTGTACACCTGAATACCATTGCAATTACCAAGCTGCAACAGGATGTGGCGCTGCTACAACAGGAGAAGCAACTTGGCCAAGACAGAGAACAGAACCTTCAGCAGAAGTTACAAAATTTGATAGACAAAACAGAGGACTTGGAAAATCGCTCGAGACAAAGCAATTTACGTCTCGTCGGACTGCCTGAATCGTTTAAATCAGCAGACTTACAATCCATCTGTGAGAATGATCTACTGAAAATATTGTGACTTAAGTACTACTGTCGTGTGTAACGTGCACATCGTGTGGGACCGCCGCAAAACAACAACAGGCGAGGGGAGGCATCGACACCAACGATGTACAGACCACGACAAGTAATATATAAGCTGTTACATTATAACGACAAAGTTTCATTGTTACGGCCATTCAGAGAAGCGAGGCGCCCAGTGCTACTCCATGGCTATGAGATTCTGCTCTTTGATGACTTCTCAGTATCGGTGTCCAAGAAGAGGAGGGCGTTCAGTTTAATTTGCACAACGTTGTTTGAGCGAGATGTTCGCAGCGCGTTAGCGGTTCCAAAGATCTGACGGGACATATGTCATTAATGACACACCAGAACAAGCCGAAGCAGCCTTGGAATGAAATCAACAAAGTGATAGGGAAGTACAGCGACGCAGTTCCAGGTTCTCCCCACGCAGACGACGACATGATGGCAGTTCATGAAGGAGATCAGGAAAGATGAAAGAGATTCTCTCCACGTTAAATGACATATGAGTAGTGTTGAGCGATACGATACTGCAAATATCGGGTATCGGCCGATATTAGCTGTATCGGCCTTTCGATTCCGAATACCGATATTTTCGTCATATCGAATACCGGAATCGGATTTGTCACTGTCACTGTGAGTGTCCGTCGGTCGGGTCTGTCAGGAGTCAGCGGCACTTACCTGGCAGAAGATCTCCGGCGGTCACGTCCTGGACTGCTTGATGGCCGCCATTATCTTCTCCCTGGCGGTCACATGCAGTTTTTCGCGATAACTGCAGTGACTGCAGGGTAATCCCGGCCGTAAACCAGTCCGATGACGTCACCGCCGGGGAAGCAGGTAATCAGCTGTGCTGCGCCGGGATGACAGGCTCTGCCTGTCATTCTGATGTAGCAGAGCTGGATCGTCGTGGGACACTCGTTACTATGGACTGCGTCGGTCAGGTGGTATACTTTTTTTTTTTTTTTTTTTACAGGAGATCGATGGCGTCGCAGGATGAGACTGTAATAAAAGTAATGAAAACTGTTTTTTTTTTTTTTTATTAAATTAAAAAACTTTTTTATGAACATTCACCCGTCCGGGTACATCAACAATTTAACTATTTACATACAGGGACCCTGTCCGGGTTATTTATAATTCTTTGGCAGGGGTGTTCCAGGTACCAACTGGTACTCTTCTGATGCTTGCCAAACATCGAGGCACCAAGGACCACCAGGACCTGATGACGTCGTGTGGCCTGTACAGTCAAGTCGTGACCCGCTATCTGGGTCTGTGTGGCCACCTCTTTCATCTCCCTCCGGGTCTGGAACCCTATGTCCCGGACTGAACGAACCCCAGGGGGCCTAACAGGCGCCGGGTACGGGCCAGCTATACTTATCATGTCCATAGCTGGGGCTGCTGAGGAGACCACTGAGGGAGGCTGGGGAGATTTACGGCGTGGGGTGGGCACTTTTGCAGAGGCCTGGATGTGGGAGGCTGAAGGCTCCGAGGGTCTCACAGGTTCCTGACACTCTGGGGAGTAGGGGTCGCACCTGGTAACATTTAGGGCGTACCATCCATTGTAACCCCAGTGTCGGGTGTAAGTCACCAAGTCTCCTGGCAACAGGTTCCTCCCGGGTGTCCTTCTGGGAGGTGAGCCTCCACGTCCCGCCGGTTCACAAAAACTTCTAAATAAAGTCCAGGCTCCTGGATGAAGCCCCAACCACCTTTCAATTTAAAGCTCCGTACTGCACCCTTACGCCGCGGCTCCCTCAGGGTTCCTTTATCTGTTCTCATCCAGTCCTTATCTGCCCGGTCCTTCTCCAGCTGACATTGGCGAAGCTTTTGGGTTTCTCGCTGCTCCCTTTGTCGCTCTGCTTCCCGCTCCCAACGTCTCCACTCTTCCTCCTGACGCCGGTTGAAATTCTCCTCCACCAGCAGCTCCATGTCTCCACCATCAAACTGCAGCTTACAGTGTCCGGTTTGCGGCAGCTCTCCTGGCGCCCCCCAGTCCTGGCGGCGCTCACCTGCGGAGGAAGCAGCCGGCTCTGGAACAGATGACAGTCGGGGCTCCGGTACAGGCAGGTAGACCTCTGGTGCCTGCGCGGCCTCCTCCATGAGGACGGGTGTCGCTTCTTCTGTCTCAGCGACGGGGGCAGACAGCGGGATCTGGGGTGCTGCCGGTGCAGAGTTTTTTGCAGGAACGGGTGCCTCCACTGCGACAACGTCAACCGGATCACATTGCAAGGGCTCCTCTACTAGAACGGGTGCCTCACCTTCCGGTACAGACACTTCAGGTAAGAGGGATTGGCGCCGCTCCAAGTTTAGTTTTAGGGCACGCCAGCTGGCTTCCATCCTGGCGACCTCCTCCCGGTGCCGGGCCAGGCCTCTTAGGGTATCCTCCGCTTCTTGCAGCGTAGGAGGGTTTCCAGGCCGGGTGCCCAACGGTGGTTCCGTGGCGATCGGGTCGCTTCCGTGGGGGGAGAGCTCTGACTGCTCCATCCCTTCACACTTCTGCTCGTGTCCATTAGCCATCTCTGCCAAGTCACATGTGTCATTAGCATCTGGAGAGGGCCCCTCTTTTGTAGGGAGGCGGGACCTTCGTGTTAGTTTCCGCACACTGAGGAGGATGAGGAGGCGGAACTGAAGAGCTGTGGGGCACGATGTTACATTGCAGTACCATTTACAGTGGTCGGCCATCGTTTTCGCGCCACTGAGTGAGTGTACACCCACGAAGAGCACGCCCTTCTTCTTCACCAGTGCCTCGTCGTGACGCAGATATGGCTGAAAAATGGCAAATACATTCTCTGATGATTTTAGCAATTCTCAAGCACAAAACCAGTTCAATTCAGGCACACAGGACTCGCTTATAGCGAGCTACAGAATCCTGTTCGTGACGCCCAAGTTGAGTCGCACAGAGCCAGAGGTTCTGGGGGTACTCGGCACCGAGCCCGTCGACTTCTATGGGGTATGTCACGGCTTTACCCGGCAATTGAATCAGAGTCTATTTTACTATGTAGAAGTGTATAAACTATAAATATATGTATATATATATATGTCACAATGACATGTATATATATATATATATATATATATATATAGTATTCTATGTGTGTATATTTTGTGTTTACAACGAAAGAAAGGGTTTTTTTTCTTGCGATATTTTGTTCCCATAGACTTACATGGGACTTCCGGTATCAGAATCGGATATCGACGATATTTAGTGATATCGGCGATACCATTTCGATACGATATTTTTAGATATCGAGCAGTATCGCTCAACACTACATATGAGATATATTTGCTGTTTGAGCCGTGTCTATTGGAGTTCCTTCATACCTATGCTAAAGCATGATAGTTTTGCTGCAATTTTAGATGGTTAAATTAGTTAATTGATATTAGATGTTGAAGATCTCTCATGAGAGTGGGGGTCTTGATAAACGTGGGACAAATGAGTTAAACATTACATATGGAGGGACAATAAGTGAAGCAGGCTATTGGGGTTTCATGCTTTGGACACATGGGGGGGTACACTGAATAGCCTGGGAGGATGGGGGTAATCTCCTCACGGGTTAGAAAAAAGGAAGTCACATAAACACAGGTAGTGGTAGAGAGACTACGACTGCTTACAGCGGTTTATTGGTAAACAAGAGTTACTAGAAAAGGGTAGCAAGGGACCTCTCTCCAATAATTAATCCTGGAATTGTCAATATATCTTGATTAGGTATTTGATATTATGGTGCTGCTTCCTCCTTTCCTCGCAGGTTGGTGCCAACGACGGCCATAAGAGGGTAGAACCGTCTCCTCCAGCACACTCTTAATTTTTCTGCCGCCCATTCAACATGAAGATCATCTCCTGGAATGTCAAAGGCTTGCGTGCGCCGGAGAAGCGCACAAAGATTCTGAGGTACCTCTGCCGGTGGAAGCCGTACATAGCACCTTTTTTTTTTGAAAATCTAAATAAAAAGGAACTTTCAAAAAAAAAAACCCTCTTCAACAATCTACAAAACAAACAAGCATGATGTGTGACGCTGCCTTTATTGAGTTACAGTATTAGATCGACATTGTCCATGAGTAACTATGCACTGTGATACTATATAGCATTATTAATTTAAATCTGTTGTGGTTGTTTCACCTGCACTTGCAGGTATAACTACCTATTGTCAGTATGCATGATGCACTTTCTAGGTGTAATAATTTATTATTGCCATTATTACCAGGTTTACATGATGGCCATTTCATATATGGTGTGTGAAGTTACAGTTGTCCTCACTCTGCGTATTTTATTATGTCTGTCATTAATAAAACTCGTGAGGATGATGATGATGATGATGTTTATGATTCGTACATCCATTGACTGCATTATCTTACAGGTACAGATAACGTTCCTTAAGAAGCATTAATTGATAATTATGAAATGTATTTTTATGCATTAATTTAAAAAAGTAAACACTATGTTTTATTTTTTGTTACCATTTCTACTAGCCATGTGCAGATATGCGCTGTGATGACAAATTAATATTTGTCCATATTTCTTATAAAAAATTTTCATTTTAGCCCTTGAAAACTTAAATCTTTCCTGTTTTAAGCATAACAATCAGGGTGACGGCTCTTCCCTATTTGGAGCATGTTCGACATGGGTTTTTCTGTGCATGTGTAGGGAACAGGAGACTTCTTGCCGCTGTGGTACACCAAAGGGGATCTTGCTGGATGTGAGATATATTTCTTCTAGCAGACTGAAGTTTGCTCAGGATTTTCCATGATCACAAGGACCTGTGATAAGGTCATAGTCACGTGATCTGGTCATCTGATGTGTACCTCACCTGAGGGTGTGGAGTAGGCCTATAAAACAAGGATCTGTTGTAGTTGGTGTGTGGAAGGAAGGATTTTGGCTGGAGTCAGCCTGGAAGATTGTTTTGTTACTGTGTGCCAGTGTGCACCAGGAAGCGAGTACCAGACCACCCGGAATGGGACCTGGCGGTCTCTGCTGACCTGCAGCCGCTTAGTTAAGCCCGTCCCAAGCAAGGGTGAGTCTGGCACCAGTGGTTCTCCAAACTGTGGTGATTTATGTTCTGTTTTTATTTTGTTATCTGGACTTTTTCTTGAACTCATGATTAAAACCACTGAAATTTGAAGTAAAAGGCGGTGTGTTTGCCTCATTACTGCGGCCCAGCCCTGCCTACCAGAGCGGATCCCTACAATTGGTGGCTTCAATGCGGGCAACGCAGTGAGGTCAGGCTGTTTTTTCCTGCATGACAGTAAATGTCCTAGGTAAAGAAAGTGACGCAAAACCCGGTGGATAACTGTCCCAAGATGGAGAACACAGTAAAAATGCTGGAGGAGGCCATGCGGCAGCAACAGCAGGCTATGCAGCAGCAGCAGGCTATACAGCAGCAGGCTATGGAGCAGCAGCAGGCTATACAGCAGCAGGCTATGGAGCAGCAGCAGGCTATACAGCAGCAGGCTATGGAGCAGCAGCAGATATTTAATCAACAGCAACAGGAAACCAATAGTCTAGTGATGCAGCACATCACAGCGCCGCAGACAGCAGGAGCTGCCCGGGGATGGCAGGATGTCCGGAAAGCGGTGCGTACAGCGATCCGAAAGATGGAGCAATCAGATGACGTCGAGGTGTACTGGAGATGTTGGAAGGCGTGGCTAAAAGGGAGAGACTGCCCCGGTACCAGTGGGCCGAGATCGTGGCTCCGTTTTTTTAATTCAGGTCCCGCAAAAGCCTCTAGGGACCTACCCCCCGAGCAACAGGAGGACTATGAGAGCGTCAAGGGTGAGATACTTGCACGTCTTGGGTAAATGTTTTGGTCCGGGCACAGCGGGTACACCAGTGGAACTTTTCCCCTTCCGAGCCAGCTCGGTCACAGTATTATGACTTGATACACCTGATAGAAAAGTGGTTGCAGCCAGAGGTGTTGTCACCCCGCGCTATGCTGGATCGTATAGTGACTGATAAATTCTTGAGAAATTTGCCACAAACCCTTCAAACATGACTTGGACAGGCAGCCCCTACTGATGGTCTCCAAATGGTAGACCTCATTGAAAGATATGGGGCTACCAAGGAGATACAGGGAGAGACTACCCGGAAGGTACCAAGTAAATTCCACAAACCTTCACCCACAGCTCGGCGAGCAGTGACTCGGAGGGCCGCCCAGGACGGGTCGGGGACGAATGGCCCCATAATCTGTTGGCGGTGCCAACAACCAGGACATGTGAGAGCTGTTTGCCCCCACCTGACAGAGCCCATGGACAACAACTTTGGCTACTATCAGTCTCACTATGCAGAACACATGTGTGCAGTGGTCAAACCAGAGGGACCCAATATGAACCATTTGTGTAAAGTGCAGGTGGAGGGTAACCCTGCTGTGGCTCTAGTGGAGTCAGGGAGTCTCGTGAGTGACCCTAATACGAGCCAGCCACGTCAAAATCAGCGAATATACTGCTGGGAAAATGGGTGTGTTGTGTATACATGGTGACTTCAAACATTATCCTACCACCCTGGTGATGATAAACACGCCAGCGGGGAGGAGGTGACACGAGGTGGGGGTGGTGGTTAATTAGCATTAATAATGGGGAGAGATTTTCCGTTATTTTATGTGCTTTGGCCTGTAATTACCCTCCCACAGAACAGTCGTCGGCACCAGTGGCAAACAGGTTGCATTCTCCAGAAATCGGGCATGAACCTGGTGGCCCAGAGGAAGATGTACTGGCGATAGGAGTACCTTAGCCTTCGGTGGAGGAGGAAAACCCCTATCCTATAGAAGTGTTAGGTGGGGAGATGGAAGATTTGCCACCGGGACCAGAATTGTCATACTTAAATGTGGCAGGTGACAATTTTGGTACGGCGCAAATACGGGACCCTACGTTGACTCGAGCCAGGGAAAATGTACTGGTTGTCAATGGGGAACCCCAACACCCCAGGACAGCTAAAGTATTTACCCGATTTGAGCTGAACCAAGATTTGCTGTATGGGGTTTAAAAAATACATGGGGAAATTGTCGAGCAATTGCTAGTACCGCAGTCATCCTGCACTACACATCCTCGTAGTTCTAGATTACGCTACCAGGTATCCTGAGGCTATTCCCCTGCGACACACCTCGTCAAAACTGATCGCAAAATAACTCATGGGTATGTTCTCTCGGGTGGGAATCCCTCAAGAAATCTTAACAGATCAGGGGACCCCCTTTATGTCAAAAATCATGAAGGAACTCTGCCACGTGTTAAACAGTTGCGCTCATCGGTCTATCATCCCCAAACAGACGGTTTAGTAGAAAGGTTCAATAAAACCCTGAACAATATGTTGAAAAAAAAAGGCTATAAAGATGCTAAGGACTGGGATCTCTTGTTGCCATACCTGATGTTTGCAGTGCGGGAAGTGCCCCAGGCATCTACGGGCTTCTCGCCCTTTGAACTATTATATGGCAGACATCCCCGTGGCTTACTCGATATAGCTAAAGAGGCCTGGGAAAACCATACAACTCCCCACAAAAGTGTGATAGAACATGTGGCCAAAATGCAAGAGAGAATGGAGACAGTCCTACCATTAGTCTGAGAACATATGGAATCAGCACAAAGGTCACAGAGGCAGGTCTATAACCGGGAGGCACGGGTAAGGTCCTTTAACCCTGGGGATCGGGTGTTGGTACTTGTGCCTACAGTGGATAGTAAGTTCCTTGCAAGGTGGCAGGGACCCTACGACATTATAGAGAAGGTGGGACCAGTAAACTATAAAATACACCAACCAGGGCGGAGAAAGCCAGAACACGTATACCATGTGAATCTGCTCAAACCCCATGGTTTGACACGCTTGGTCAGGATTGTCCACGGCCTGCATTTCCAGTACAGATGACTTCCTTGCCTCAGGAGAAGGCAAGAGAAGTCCTCTCCGCCGTCAAAATATCAGACACTTTGTCGCACAGACAAGTTCAGGAAGTCGGAGAGTTTGTTAGCCGAAATACAGATGTTTTTTTTTAACTTCCTGGTCGTACCTCCCTAATACAACATGACATTGTCACTGAGCCGCAGGGCAAAGTACGATTAAAGCCATATCAGGTGCCTGAGGCCCGGCGACAAGCCATCTTGGAAGAGGTCAAGAAGATGCTGCAGTTAGGGGTCATTGAAGAGTCCCAGAGTGAGTGGGCCAGCCCAATAGTCCTAATACCAAAGCCAGATGGGACACTAAGGTTCTGTAATGACTTCAGAAAACTGAATGAAATTTCTAACTTTGACGCCTACCCCATGCCCCGGGTCGATGAGTTAATAGAGCGGTTTGGGCAGGCACGTTATTTTTCACTCATTGACCTCACAAAAGGGTATTGGCAGGTGCCACTAACAAAAGCAGCGAGAGAGAAAACGGCTTTTGTAACACCCGAGGGACTGTTCCAGTATATAGTCCTACCCTTTGGGTTGCATGGCGCTCCAGCGACATTCCAGAGGTTAATGGACGTTGTTCTTCGTCCTCATCGCCGATATGCCGCGGCCAATCTGGACGATATTGTGGTGTACAGTACAGACTGGGAAAGTCACTTAGGCAAGGTACAGGCGGTGATAGATTCGCTGAGACAAGCAGAGCTAACTGCCAACCCAAAGAAGTGTTCCATAGGGTTGGAGGAAGATCGCTACCTGGGGTATGTGATTGTGAGAGGAGTTATCAAAGGCCAAATAAACAAAGTGGAGGCAATCCAAAACTGGCCCCGTCCCCTCACCACTAAACAAGTGAAAGGGTTTTTGGGGTTAGTGTGATACTACCGGCGGTTTATTCACAATTTTACAACACTGTCGGCGCCGTTAAATGACTGCCTAAAAGGCAGGAATTTAGTAATGGTGCGATGGAATGATCAGCTTGAAGAAGCGTTTGTAAAACTAAAAGGGGCACTGTGTGTGTGTCACCATTTTTGATCACACCCGACTTCAAAAGAGAATTCATTGTCCAGACTGATGCGTCAGAGGTAGGTGTGCGGGCCGTTTTGTCTCAGGAGGTTAACGGGGAGAAGCATCACATTACTTTCCAGAGTCGAAAGCTAACTCCAGCTGAAACCAGATACAGCATTGTAGAGAGAGAGAGTGCCTGTCGATCAAGTGGGCACTGGAGTCGTTGCGCTACTATCTGTTGGGGATAACATTTTGGTTGTTAACTGATCATTCCCCTCAGACTGGCAGTGTTGTATCCCAGGGAGTAGAGTTCAGGTGGTAGATAGATGAACATAACAGGAGAAATTGATAACGTTGCCAACCAGTTATTTAATCTGAAAACGGACAGGCAAATTCTGGCGAGATCCATGCCTTGTTCATTTTCAGAAAAGTAAGCCGGTCTACATTATCGGAGGATAGTCGCATGCGACGGTCTGTTAGTACACCACCTGCAGCACTAAAGACGCGCTCCGATAATACACTGGCAGCAGGGCAAGCCAGCACCTCCAATGCATACTGGCTAAGCTCTGGCCATGTATCCAGCTTAGAGACCCAAAACTTGAAAGGGGAAGAGCCATCTGGGAGTACACTGAGAGGGCAAGACAAGTAGTCTGTCACCATCTTACGGAAACGTTGCCTCCTGGTGACTGGAGGCGTCTCGGATGGTGTAGACATTGGTGGCGCTGACACAAAACTTCGCCACATTTGGAACATACTGGTCTTGCCCCCCTGTATAGAGGCGCTGCTTGTGCTCCCTCTTGTTGCAGAGCTGTCTCCATTGCCTCCACGCACAGAGCTGCTTTGTAAAGCAGTAGCAGCAGCGTTCTCGGCTGGAATGGAGAACATTATGGATTGCACCAGTGTGTCTTTGTACTCCCGCATTTTACGCTCCCGGTTCAACGGTGTGATGAGGCTTTGTAAGTTGTCCCGGTAGCGAGGGTCTAGGAGGGTGTACACCCAATAATCAGACGTGGTGAGAATGTGGGCGATGCGGCGGTCGTTTCTCAGGCACTGCAGCATGAAATCAACCATGTGCTGCAGACTCCCAACTGGCCAAGAAACGCTGTCCTCTGTAAGAGGCGTCATCTGTACCTGCTCTGCATCACCCCACCCTCGCTCTACATACTGACTAGAGCGTTGTGTACCTCCCTCTGTAGCGATTTCTTCCTCCTCCATTGACTCCTCCTCATCCTCCTCACAAAGTGAGCCCTGCAAAGCCCTTTGGGAGGAACCACGTTGCGCTGACTGTCCAAAAGGTGATGGAATTTGTGTCTCCTCATCCTCCACCTCTTCCAAAACCTCATCCCTTAGTGCTTGCAGTGCTTTTTGAAGCAGGCAGATAAGGGGGACAGTCAGGCTGACTAGTGCATCATCTGCACTCGCCATCCGCGTTGACTCATCAAACACACGCAAAACGTGGCAGATGTCCTTCATAGAGGCCCACTCAGTAGTGGTGAAGTGTGAACGGCGCAAATTGCGTGTTGATTGTGCCTGTTGCAGCTGATACTCCATTACTGCTGTCTGCTGCTCACACAACCGCTCCAACATATGTAACGTGGAATTCCACCTGGTGGGTACGTCACATATGATGCGATGTTCAGGCAGGCGCAATCTGCGTTGCAGAGCTGCAATGCACGATCTGGCCATGCTGGAACGTCGCAAGTGAGCGCACTCTAGGCGTACCTTGTGCAGCAGTGCATCAAGATCCGGATAGTCCCTCAAAAAACTGTGCACGACCAAGTTGAGCACATGTGCCAGAAATGGTATGTGAGTGAGGTTGCCAAGGGCCAGAGCTGCCACCAGATTTCGGCCATTGTCACACACTACCAAGCCTGGCTGGAGATTAGCTGGCAAAAACCACACGTCGCTCTCCTGCTTGATGGCATTCCAGACCTCCTGCGCTGTGTGGCTTCGATTCCCCATGGAAATTAATTTCAGGACGGCCTGTTGATGTTTGGCCATGGCTGTGCTCATATCGGTCGCAACAGGTAAGCGTTCACGGGTCCATGTGGAGGTAGACCGTGACGGCTCCTGCAGCGATGATTCTGAGGAACTGGAGTAGGAGGAGGAGTCAATGTGTACAGACTGGATTCCAGCAATCCTTGGAGTTGGCAGAACACGTACAGCGCCACTCGCAACATCTGTACCCGGCTCCACAACAATGACCCAATGGGCAGTGAGGGAAAGGTATCGTCCCTGGCCATGGGTACTGGTCCACGCATCAGTGGTCAGGTGGACCTTGCTACTGACGGCGTTTAGTAGCGCATGTTTAATTTTTCCCTCAACATGCTTTTGCAGAGCAGGGACGGCTTGCCTGCTGAAATAAAATCGGCTTGGCACATTGTATTGTGGGACTGCTAATGCCATTAAGTTCCGGAAACTGTCAGTCTCCACCAGCCTGAATGACAGCATTTCAAGGGACAGGAGTTTTGCAATGCCAGCATTCAGAGCCTGTGCTCGTGGATGGTTTGCCGAGTATGGCCGTCTTTTATCCCATGCCTGTGCTACCGATGGCTGTTTTGTGGCCTGGGAGTGTGAGGATGACAGGGAACTTGCAGCTGTGGGTGGAATAACACTTTGTCTCTGGACAACAGTGACCGAGGTTCTTCCATGGCGATCGTGTGAGGAAGCCGAACCAGCTGTGTGTGAGCTGGAGGAAGAGGCTCCAACACGAGCTGAAGATGTAGGTGCTGCTGTAGGTTGGCCTACATCTCCAGTGTGTCTTTGTAACTCAACTACGTGCTTTGTCCGCACATGTTTCCACATATTAGTGGTATTGAGGTTACTGACACTTTTACCTCTTTTTACTTTTTGCTTACACAGCTTGCATTTGACATAGCAAATATCATCTGCAAGTGTGTCAAAAAAGGAACACGCAGTGCAAGTCCTGGGAGTGCCCGTTTTGACTTTTGGAAGAGAACTGCTCCCAACAGGTGCCAAACTGGAGGCTACAGGCAACCGAGTCTGCAGCCTACCTCTCCCTCCTGTTTGTACCGTTGGGCCAATCTCTTCCTCAGAGCTGCTCCCACCACCTTCCTGTTCCTCACGCCATGTTGGGTCTTGGACCTCATCATCTCCACTACCCTCTTCCAACACCTGCTGCTGTTGGGTGGTCTGGACAGCACCATGCTCAACAGAAACTGGCAACTGAGTCTCATCATCATCAGATGTGTTCTGCGGTGTGCTGACCATCGGCACTGGCTCACCCGCCTCTTCAGATTCAGAGACACAGCTGTTGCGCATCACTGCATACTCCCTCTTCTTCAAATTCCAGAATGCTGCTTGGCTGGGCCCCTGTTTGCAAGCCAACAGATTCTGAGAACAGAAGCAGAGACTCAGCTGGCTCCAGTTCAGAACTCTCTGACTGCCTGGGCAATTTGACAGGCGGTGAACAGACAGATGTTTGATCAACAGTGTTGTGGTCCTGAGAGGAGGTGGAAGCAATTGAAGTCGATGCATTGGCTGCCATCCAACCAACAACGGCTTCAATTTGTTCTTCCCGCAGCAGAGGGGTACGCCGAGCTCCTACAAAACTGCACATAAAGGAACGCTCACGGGGAAAACTGGTGGATGCTGTGTCACTGGGGGCGGCAGCAGCCACAGAATCCCCACGTCCTCTCCCTGCTGAAACTCCACGGCCACGACCACGTGCCTTACTCCCTGCCTTCTTCATCTTGGTAGATTGATAAAGAAAGTCAGAAAAATTATAAGGCCTAAGTGTGGTTATTACGCAGAGACTGCAGTGAACACTGCACACAACTGTTCACTATCTCTGAAAGGCTCCTTTCTGTAATTCTATAGTGTTTGCAACCAATGTATTGGATACGGATGGAAGCGCGTCACACTAATAGATTTGAGTTATTTGAAATGGTATGGAGTAGCACCAATTAGAGAAAAATGACAAGGATGAGGCAGTGACACACGTTCAGCAGACTACAACCAGCAGTGGTTGAAGAACTAACTGGAGCGTGATCTGCACTCAAAAAAAAAAACCTCACAGACTAGAGTGAACACTGAACACAAATGTTCACTATCTCTGAAAGGCTCCTTTCTGTAATTCTATAGTGTTTGCAACCAATGTATTGGATACGGATGGAAGCGCGTCACACTAATAGAATTGAGTTATTTGAAATGGTATGGAGCAGCAACAATTAGAGAAAAATGACAAGGATGAGGCAGTGACACACGTTCAGCAGACTACAACCAGCAGTGGTTGAAGAACTAACTGGAGCGTGATCTGCACTCAAAAAAAAAAAACCTCACAGACTACAGTGAACACTGCACACAACTGTTCACTATCTCTGAAAGGCTCCTTTGTGGACTTCTATACTGTTTGCAACCAATGTATTGGATACGGATGTAAGCACATCACACTAATAGATTGGATTTTTTTTAAATAGAATGTAGCAGCACCAATTTGAGAAAAATGTCAAGGATGAGGCAGTGACACACGCTCAGCAGAGTACAAGCAGCAGTGGTTGAAGAACTAAATGGAGCGGGATCTGCACTGAAAAAAAAAAAATCACAGACTACAGTGAACACTGCACACAGCTGTTCACTATCTCTGAAAGGCTCCTTTGTGGACTTCTATACTGTTTGCAACCAATGTATTGGATACGGATGGAAGCACGTCACACTAATAGATTTGATTTTTTTTAAATAGAATGTAGCAGCAACAATTAGAGAAAAATGTAAAGGATGAGGCAGTGAGAACACGCTCAGCAGAGTACAAGCAGCAGTGGTTGAAGAACTAAATGGAGCGGGATCTGCACTGAAAAAAAAAAAAAAAAAACTCACAGACTACAGTGAACACTGCACACAACTGTTCACTATCTCTGAAAGGCTCCTTTTTGGACTTCTATACTCTTTGCAACCAATGTATTGGATACGGATGGAAGCACGTCACACTAATAGATTGGATTTTTTTTAAATAGAATGTAGCAGCAACAATTAGAGAAAAATGTAAAGGATGAGGCAGTGAGACACGCTCAGCAGAGTACAAGCAGCAGTGGTTGAAGAACTAAATGGAGCGTGATCTGCACTCAAAAAAAAAAACCTCACAGACTACAGTGAACACTGCACACAACTGTTCACTATCTGTGAAAGGCTCCTTTCTGTACTTCTATAGTGTTTGCAACCAATGTATTGTATATGGATGGAAGCGCGTCACACTATAATTTCAATTGAATGGAGCAGCAAGAATTACACTAAAAAAAAGAGTCTGTGAGTGACACGTGTAGATGCCTACAAACAGCGTTGGATGCAGAGCAAACTGCAGCGTCACCTGCACTCACACACACACACCTTGCACAGAGCTGTTAAAACAACACTGCAGGCAAAAGGAAGCTTTACACAGCGGTTGGTAAACTAGCCTGCCTAGAGCACAGTACACAAAATCGCAATCTCTAACTGTCCCTCAGAGTCAGCACAGCAGCGTTCTTTCCCTAACTGAGTTCACAGCACAGTGACACTAAAATGGCGGCGGCGCCTTTTATAGTGCATTCTGACATCATTTCAGCATCCAATCACAGCCATGCCATTAGTTAACATGACCGCAGCAGTACAGGATGTGCCCACACTTCTTAGGATTCCTCATTGGCTGACTAAAATCACATTGCCTCTCAAAGAATTATGGGAACTTCCGATTCCGGTATATGATATATGGAAAATATCGGAACTAAGTATCGGAATTCCGATACAGCGAATATCGCCGATACCCGATACTTGCGGTATCGGAATGCTCAACTCTACTAATCACCCAATGTAAAAATAAATTGTCTAGGATTGCAATATTATTAAGATGAGCAGCGTGATAAAGTGAGAAACCTAATTATAGTTGATATGAATGCGAAAGATCACATTAATAACTGGATGACATTCACTAAATGGCTCGCTTCTTCGAAAAAATGCCCACTTTCTTCATGAAAATCAGAAAGGCTGCATTTAAAAATGCATAGATTAGTTTCTGAAATGTAAGAATAAAGAATAGCAAGAATATACCTATTAAATCTAATGTTTGAAACTAATATTAATTAGATGATACTTTTCATTTAAAGGGAATCCATCAGCAGGATTTTGCTATGTAATTTGAAGACAGAAGTAGATAGGAGCTGAGACAAAGAATTCAGCCATGTGTCACTTTGTGCTGCTGTTTACTTACAATCAAGACTTTAATTCTTGGAGATTATCCCTGCCAGACTGGTGCTCCAATGAGCAGTGGTCCAACTCAGCCCTGTTCTCTAATAAGCCACTCACTGTCAATAGACAATGTACATAGAAAACTTTCATGTGAACGGGTTCAGCTTTCTCAGCTCTGCTTTATGCAATATAAAAACTCTGATTGTGTCACAATTGCTGCACACAGTAAACTAAGTGATATATATTTGTAATCAGGCTCACTTACCATATATTATGCTGCTCAAATATTAAATATCAAAAAGCTGCTGACAGATTCCCTTTAACAAATACAGCAAAGTCAAAAACAAACCTCACTTAGTTGCAGTCACGTGACCATTTAAAGGTAAATTAAATGTTACTAACAAAAAAATTAGACATGCAACTTTAGGGCCTGTGCACACATTGTGGATTTGCCTGCAGATTTTTCCGCGCCGAAACAGCACCTCTTGGCAGAAACTGCAGGCGCAGTTTTGACGCGGTTTTGGCGCAGTTTTTCTCATGCGGTTTTGTACGTGGTTTTGATAGCTAAATAAAGATATGTTGTTTAACAAAAAAAAAATATTTGTGATGTCATTTCTTGTCCAACCTCCTCTTTTACATTTGTCCAACCCACACTCCATTACACACACACAGATAGAGATAGGCCTGCGTCACACTTGCGAGTGTGATGCGAGTAAGTCGCACGACTTTCTCGCATCAACACCCGGCACGGCCGCCCGCTCTCGGACCCGAGTGTGCGGCTGCATGTATTTCTATGCAGTGCCGGGTGTTGACGCGAGAAAGTCGTGCGACTTACTCGCATCACACTCGCAAGTGTGACGCCGGCCATAGATAGATAATAGATACCAGTAGTTAGATAGAAAGAAAATACATAGATAGATGGATAATAGATAGTAAGAAATATATATAGAAAGATAGATATATAGATAGACAGAAAGATATATAGGTAGATAGATAAAATGGTACATAAATAGTTAAAGACACACACTCGTACACACACACAAAATCTTAACGCAATAGTTAATAAAAAAAAATAAGAAAAAAAAATGGCGTGGGCTCCCGCCAATTTTCTGCGCCAGAGGGGGAAAGCCGACAGCCGGGGCCAATATTTCTAGCCTGGGAAGGGGTTAATACCCATGGATCTTCCCAGGCTATGAATATCAGCCCGCAGCTAGCCTTCACTGGCTATTAACCCCTCTCTGACATTAAACGTACTATCCCGTCCATAAAACCCGTGCCATTCTGCCCATGGACGGGATAGTACGTCATAGGCGATCAGCTGCGCTCCTGAGGGGGGCGCAGCTAATCGCCGCCGGGTGTCAGCTGATTATCACAGCTGACACCCGTGACTGTGTGTCAGGAGCGGTCACGGACCGCTCCCGGAACATTAACCCCTAGCACACCGCGATCAAACATGATCGCGGTGTACTGGGGGCACAGGGGAGGATCGCGCAGGGTGGGGGCTCCCTGCGCGCCCCCCTGAGACCCTAAGACAGCGCGATGTGATCGCGCTGTTCTGAGGGCTTCCTCCCTCCCAGGACCCGGATCCAAGATGGCGCCGGGGTCCTGGAGGGAGGCGGCTTCCTCAGTGCCTGCTGAGAGCAGGCACTGAGAAGCCTGCTGCACTGCCTGAGCGATCGCTGGTGTGACAGTGTGCTGTGCACACTGTCACACCAGCGATTTGATAAAATACAGTGATGTCCCACCCTGGGACAAAGTAAACAAGTTAAAAAATAAAAATAAACATGTTATAAAAAAAAATCCAAAATAAATTAAAAAAAAAAAAAAAAATTCCCCAATAAATTCATTTCTTCCTGTAAATAAAAAAACAAAACAATAAAAGTACACATATTTGGTATCGCCGCGTCCGTAACGACCCCCCCTATAAAACTGTCCCACTAGTTAACCCCTTTAGTGAACCCCTTAAAAAAAAAAAAAAAAAAGAAGCAAAAAATCAATGCTTTATCATCATACCGCCGAACAAAAAGTGGAATAACGCGCGATCAAAAAGACCGATATAAATAAACATGGTACCGCTGAAAACGTCATCTTGTCCCGCAAAAAACGAGTCACCATACAGCATCATCAGCAAAAAAATAAAAAAGTTATAGCTCGCAGAATAAAGCGATGCAAAAATAATTATTTTTTATATAAAATTGTTTTTATTCTATAAAAGCGCCAAAACATAAAAAAATTATATAAATGAGGTATCGCCATAATCGTACTGACCCGAAGAATAAAACTGCTTCATCAATTTTACCACACGCGGAACAATAAAAACGCCTCCCCCAAAAGAAATTCATGAATTGCTGATTTTTGTTCATTCTAACCTCCCAAAAATCGAAATAAAAAGCGATCAAAAAAATTCACCTGCTCAAAAATGGTACAAATAAAAACGTCAACTCGTACCGCAAAAAATAAGACCTCACATGACTCTGTGGGCCAAAATATGCAAAAATTATAGCTCTCAAAATGTGGCGATGCAAAAAACTATTTTTGCAATAAAAAGCGTCTTTTAGCGTGACAGCTGCCAATCATAAAAACCCGCTATAAATAGTAAATCAAACCCCCCTTTATCACCCCCTTAGTTAGGGAAAAATAATAAAATTAAAAAAATGTATTTATTTCCATTTTCCCATTAGGGTTAGGGTTGCGGCTAAAGTTAGGGTTAGGGTTGGCACTAAAGTTAGGATTAGGGTTAGGGTTGGGATTAGGGGTGTGTTAGGGTTAGGTTTGTGGTTAGGGTTGGGACTAGGGTTAGGGGTGTGTTGGGGTTAGGGTTGGAGTTAGAATTGGGGGGTTTCCGCTGTTTAGGCACATCAGGGGCTCTCCAAATGTGACATGGCGTCTGATCTCAATTCCAGCCAATTCTGCGTTGAAAAAGTCAAACGGTGCTCCTTCACTTCTGAGCTCTGCCATGCGTCCAAACAGTAGTTTATCCCCACATATGGGGTATCAGCGTACTCTGGACCCCAAGAGTTATTGTGCAATTTGTCCTATTTTTCTGTTACCCTTGGGAAAATAAAAAACTGGGGGCGAAAATATCATTTTTGTACAAAAAAAATATTTTTTTGTTTTTACGGCTGTACATTATAAACTTCTGTGAAGCACTTGGGGCTTCATAGCGCTCACCACACACCTAGATAAGTTCCTTGTGGGGTCTATTTTCCAAAATGGGGTCACTTGTTGTGGATTTCCACTGTTTAGGCGCATCAGGGGCTCTCCAAATTCGACATGACGCCCCCAGACCATTCCATCAAAGTCTGCAATCCAAAACGTCACTACTTCCCTTCCGAGCCCCAACGTGTACCCATACAGTAGTTTTCTCCCACATATTGGGTATCAGCGTACTCAGGACAATTGGGCAACAACTTTTGGGGTCCAATTTCTCCTGTTACCCTTGTAAAAATAAAATATTGGGGCGAAAAAATCATTTTTGCAAAAAAAAAAAAAGATTTTTTATTTTTACGGCTGTGCGTTATAAACTTCTGTGAAGCACTTCGGGGTTCAAAGTGCTCACCACACATCTAGATAAGTTCCTTGTGGGGTCTATTTTCCAAAATGGGGTCACTTGTGGGGGGTTTCCACTGTTTAGGCGCATCAGGGGCTCTCCAAATGCGACATGACGCACCCAGACCATTCCATCAAAGTCTGCAATCCAAAACGTCACTACTTCCCTTCCGAGCCCTGACGTGCGCCCATACAGTAGTTTTCTCCCACATATTGGGTATCAGCGTACTCAGGACAAATTGGACAACAACTTTTGGGGTCCAATTTCTCCTGTTACCCTTGTGAAAATAAAATATTGGGGGCGAAAAAATCATTTTTGTAAAAAAAAAAAAGATTTTTTATTTTTACGGCTGTGCGTTATAAACTTCTGTGAAGCACTTCGGGGTTCAAAGTGCTCACCACACATCTAGATAAGTTCCTTGTGGGGTCTATTTGCCAAAATGGGGTCACTTGTGGGGGGTTTCCACTGTTTAGGTGCATCAGGGGCTCTCCAAATGTGACATGACGCCCCCAGACCATTCCATCAAAGTCTGCAATCCAAAACGTCACTACTTCCCTTCCGAGCCCGACGTGTGCCCATACAGTAGTTTTCGCCCACATATTGGGTATCAGTTACTCAGGACAAATTGGACAACAACTTTTGTGTTCCAATTTCTTCTGTTACCCTTGTGAAAATAAAATATTGGGAGCGAAAAAATCATTTTTGTAAAAAAAAAAAAAGATTTTTTATTTTACGGCTGTACGTTATAAACTTTAGTGAAACACCTGGGGGTTCAAAGTTCTAACCACACATCTAGATAAGTTCCTTGAGGGGTCTAGTTTCCAAAATGGTGTCATTTATGGGGGTTTCCACTGTTTAGGCAGATCAGGAGCTCTCCAAACACGACATGGCGTCCAGCCAATTCTGCGTTGAAAAAGTCAGACGGCGCTCCTTCCCTTTCAAACTCTGCCATGCACCCAAACAGTGGTTTACCCCCACATATGGGGTATCAGCGCACTCAGGACAAATTGCACAATAACTTTTGGAGTCTTGTTACCCTTGGAAAAATAAAAATTGGGGTGAAAAGATAATTTTTGTGGAAAAAATATGATTTTTAAATTTTACGGCTCTACGTTATAAACTTGTGTGAAGCACTTGGGGGTTCAAATTGCTCATCAAAAATCTAGATAAGTTCCTTAGGGGGTCTAGTTTCCCAAATGGGGTAATTTGTGGGGGGTTTCCACTGTTTAGGCACATCAGGGGCTCTCCAAATGCAACATGGCATCCAAACTCAACTCCAGCCAATTTTGGTTGGAAAAAGTCAAATGGTGCTCCTTCCATTCCGAGCTCTGCCGTGCGCCCAAACAGTGGTTCCCCCCACATATGGGGTATCAGCGTACTCAGGACAAATTGTATAACAACTTATGTGGTCCAATTTTCCTGTTACCCTTGGGAAAATAAAAAATTAGTGACTAAAAGATAATTTTTGTGGGAAAAAAATAGGATTTTTTATTTTCATGCCCGGGCATTATAAACTTGTGTGAAGCACTTGGGGGTTCAAAGTGCTCACCAAAGATCTAGATAAGTTCCTTAGGGGGTCTAGTTTCCAAAATGGGGTCACTTGTGGGGGTTTCCACTGTTTAGGCTCATCGGGGGCACTGCAAACGGAACATGACCTCCATTAACGTCTGCATTCCAAAACGTTACTACTTCCTTTCCAAGCCCTGCCGTGCGCCCAAACAGTTTCTCCCCCCCACATATGGGGTATCAGCGTACTCAGGACAAATTGGACAACAACTTTTGGGTCCAATTTCCTTGGGAAAATTCAAAAATTTGGGACTAAAAAATAATTTTTGTGGAAAATTGATTTTTTTTTTTTTCACACCCAGGCTTTATAAACTTTTGTGAAACACTTGAGGGTTCAAAGTGCTCACAACAGATCTAGATAAGTACCTTAGGGGGTCTAGTTTCCAAAATGGTGTCACTTGTGGGGGGTTTCCACTGTTTAGGCGCATCAGGGGCTCTCCAAACGCGACATGGCATCCAATCTAAATTCCAGCCAATTTTAGTTTGAAAAAGTCAAACGTCGCTCCTTCCCTTACGAGCTCTGCCGTGTGCCCAAACAGTGGTTTTGCCCCACATATGGGGTATTGGCATACTCAGGAGAAATTGCATAACAACCTTATCTGTCCATTTTCTCCTTTTACCCTTGTGAAAATAAAAAAAAAGTTTGTAAAAGATAATTTTTGTGGCTAAAAAGTTAAATATTCATTTTTTCCTTCCACGTTGCTTTAGTTACTGTGAAGCACCTGAAGGGTTAATAAACTTCTTGAATGTGGTTTTGAGTACCTTGAGGGGTGCAGTTTTTAGAATGGTGTCACTTTTGGGTATTTTCTGCCATATAGACCCTCAAAGTGACTTCAAATGTGAGGTGGTCCCTAAAAAAAATGGCTTTGTAAATTTTGCTGTAAAAATGAGAAATTGCTGGTCAACTTTTAACCCTTATAACTTCCTAACAAAAAAAAATTTTGGTTCCAAAATTGTGCTGATGTAAAGTAGACATGTGAGAAATGTTATTTCTTAACTACTTTTTGTGATATATTTCTCTGTTTTAAGGGAATAAAAATTCAAAGTTTGAAAATTGCAAAATTTTAAAAATTTTCGCCATATTTGCGTTTTTTTTTCAAAAATAAACGCAAGTTATATGGAAGAAATTTTACCACTAACATGAAGTACAATATGTCACGAGAAAACAATCTCAGAATCGCGAAGATCCGTTGAAGCGTTCCAGAGTTATAACCTCATAAAGAGACAGTGGTCAGAATTGTAAAAATTGGCCCGGTCATTAACGTGCAAACCACCCTTGGGGGTGAAGGGGTTAAAATAGGGGGACCTCCCCCAAAAAATTATGTGGGGTCCCCCTATAATTTATAGCCAGAAAGGCTAGGCAGACAGCTGCGGGCTGATATTCATAGCCTAGGAAGGGGCCATGGATATTGGCGCCCCCCCTGGCTAAAAATACCAGCACCCAGCCGCCCCAGAATTGGTGCATCTGTACGATGCGCCAATTCCGGCACTTAGCCCCTCTCTTCCCACTCCCCTGTAGCGGTGGGATATGGGGTAATAAGGGGTTAATATCACCTTGCTATTGTAAGGTGATATTAAGCCCGGTTAATAATAGAGAGGCGTCAATAAGACGCCTATCCATTATTAATCTTATATTAATAAAGGGTTAAAAAAAACAACACATGCATAAGAATAAATTATTTTAATAAAATAAAACACAAGACGGTTTTCATTACTCTTTATTATACGCTCAGATCCAAGCGATGCCCTCGATCTCCTGTAATAAAACGTAAAAAAATAAAACAACCATATACTCCCTGTCCGACGCAGTCCAATAACGAGGGTCCCACAACGGTCTCCCCTATAGAACGGTGACATCAGGTGATGCCACTGCTCTGTAGGGCCTCCCAGTGATGCACTGACAGGAGACAATGGCTCCTGCAGTGCATCACTGAGGTTATCTGAGTTCATGGTCTCACTTTATGGCAATGCTGCGTGGGAATTTTCTCACCCAGCATTGCCGTGAGAGAATGAACTGTAGTGACGTCATTCTCTCCCGGCGGCAGAGCGGTACACAGATGGATGGCGTCGGGGAATAGGTGAGTATATACTCTATGTTATGTGTTGTATGTCATGTGTATGTTGTATGTTCTGTATGTCATGTGTGTGTTATATGTTCTGTATGTCATGTGTATGTTATATGTTGTATGTCATGTGTATGTTATATGTTCTGTATGTCATGTGTATGTTATATGTTGTATGTCATGTAGTGTTGAGCGATACGATACCGCAAGTATCGGGTATCGGCCGATATTAGCTCTATCGGACTTTCGATACTTAGTTCCGATATTTTCGTCTTATCGGATACCGGAATCGGATTTGTCACTGTCACTGTCAGTGTCCGTCGGTCGGGTCTGTCAGGAGTCAGCGGCACTTACCTGGCAGAAGATCTCCGGTGGTCACGGGCTGGACTGCTTGATGGCCACCATCATCTTTCCCCGGCGGTCACATGCAGTTTCTCGCGATAACTGCAGTGACTGCTGGGTAATCCCGGCCGTAAAGCAGTCAGTCCGATGACGTCACCGCCGGGGAAGCAGGTAATCAGCTGTGCTGCGTCGAGATGACAGGCTCTGCCTGTCATTGCGATGTAGCAGAGCTGGATCGTCGTGGGACTGTCGTTACTATGGACTGCGTCGGACAGGTGGTATACTGTTGGTTTGTTTTTTTTTCTTTTTTTACAGGAGATCGATGGCGTCGCAGGAATGAGTGTATAATAAAATTAATGAAAACTGTGTTGTCTCTTTTATTTCATTAAAATACTTTTTTCTTGCTGTGTCTTTTTTTTTATACATTTAAAAACTTTGGGATTAATAATGGATCGGTGTCTTATTGACACCTCTCCATTATTAACCGGGCTTATTCTCACCGTGCAATCAACGGTGACATTAACCCCTTATTACCCCACTTGCCACCGCTACAGGCAGTGGGAAGAGCCGGGTAAAGTGCCACAATTGGCACATCTTTTGATGCGCCAAATGTGGGGCTGCTGTAGCCTGGTATTATCAGGCTGTTGAGGGCCAAAATCCATGGGCCTTGACAGTCTTTTAATACCAGGCCGCAGCAGTCTGCATTTTACTTGGCTGGTTAACAAAAATAGTGGGACCCCTACGCCATTTTTTTTTCGAGGGGATCCCCTATTTTTGTTAACCAGCCAAGCTAAGCAGACTGCTGTGGCCTGGTATTATCAGGCTGACAAGGTCCATGGATATTGGATCCTTACCAGCCTGAAAAAACAGGCCTCAGCAGTCTGCTTCATCTGGCTGGTTAACAAAAATAGGGGGGACCCCACGCCAAATTTTTTTCGAGGGGATCCCCTATTTTTGTTAACCAGCCAAGATATGCAGACTGCTGTGGCCTGGTATTATCAGGCTGGCAAGCAGGGTCGGACTGAGGCACCGGGACACCGGAGAAACCTACGGTGGGCCCCAGCTCCTGCGTGGTGGGCCCTGATTTGAAAGGATAGGTCGCGGGGCAGAGGGGGCGGTGGCCCCGGGGCCCGCGCTCTGAGGGGGCCCACCCGGAGCTACGATACAGTTACATTCTGCGGCAGAGCAGGGAGAAAGTCCAGCTCCTGGATGAAGCCCCAACCACCTTTTAACTTAAAGTTCGTACTGCACCCTTACGCCGCGGCTCCCTCACCATACTTTTATCTTTTCTCATACGTGCCTTCTCTGCCAGGTCCTTCTCCATGGTGACGTGCCGAAGCTTTTGGGATTCTCGCTGCTCCCTTTGTCGCTCTGCTTCCCGTCCCGACGTCTCCACTCTTCCTCCTGATGCCGGTTGTAATTCTCCTCCACCAGCATCTCCATGTCTCCACCATCAACGCCAGCTTACGATTTTACGGTTTTGCGGCAGCTCTCCTGGCTCTCGCCAGTCACTGGCGGCGCTCACCTGTGGCGTAAGCAGCCGGCTCTGGAACAGATGACGGTCGGGGCTCCGGTACAGGCAGGTAGAGCTTGGTGCCTGCGCGGCCTCCTCCATGAGGACGGTGTCGCTTCTTCTGCCTCAGCGACGGGGGCAGACAGCGGGATCTGGGGTGCTGGTGCGGCGTTTTCTGCAGGAACGGGTGCCTCCACTGTGATACTGGCAACCGGTTCAGATTGCAAGGGCTGGGATGCCCGCACGGCCTCCTATACTGGAACGGGGCCTCCACTGAGATATTGGCAACCGGTTCAGATTGCAAGGGCTGGGATGCCCGCACGGCCTCCTGTACTGGAACGGGTGCCTCCACTGAGATACTGGCAACCGGTTCAGATTGCAAGGGCTGGGATGCCCGCACGGCCTCCTCTACTGGAACGGGTGCCTCACCTTCCGGTACAGACACTTCAGGGGGTAAGAGGGATTGGCGCCGCTCCAATTGTAGTTTTAGGGCCCGCCAGCTCGCTTCCATCCTGGCGACCTCCTCCCGGTGCCGGGCCAGGTCTCTCAGGGTATCCTCCGCTTCTTCCAGCATAGGAGGGTTTCCAGGCCGGGTGCCAAACGGTGGCTCCGTGGCGATCGGGTCGCTTCCGTGGGGGGAGAGCTCTGACTCCTCCATCCCTTCACACTTCTGCTCACGTCCATTCGCCATCTCTGCCAAGTCACATGTGTCATTAGCATCAGGAGAGGCGCCATCTTTTGTAGGGAGGCGGGACCTTCGCGTTCGTTTCCGCCCACTGAGGAGGATGAGGAGGCGGAACTCCAGAGCTGTGGGGCACGATCTTACATTGCAGTAACATTTAGAGTGTGCGGACATCGTTTTCGCGCCACGGAGTGAGTGTACGCCCACGAGAGCACGCCCTTATTCTTCACCTGTGCCTCGTGGCGCAGATATGACGGAAAAATGGCAAATACAGTCTATGATGATTTTTGCAATTCTCAAGCAAAAAAAACAGTTCAATTAAGGCACACAGGACTCGCTTATAGCGAGCTTCTGAATCCTGTTTGTGACGCCAAAGTTGAGTCGCACAGAGCCACAGGTTTTGGGGGTACTCGGCACCAAGCCCGTCGACTTCTATGGGGGATGTGACGGGTAGCACAGCTATGTCCGTGCCCTGGTCGCTCACTGGAATGTGGGATATTTCCAGGGGATGATAGAATGTTTGTGTAGTTTGTCGTGACGCCACCTGTAGTACCTGGTCAGGGTGTCCAGCGCTGCTGTGCAGGTCCTCTGGAGGGATGGTGTAGTGCAGTAGGTGAAAGTCTTCTACAGGTAAACGCTATCCTTCCAGGGCAGATAGATGTGAGATAGAGCAATGGTGCAGAGTGATGTAGCAGAGTGGAGTATGCGACGTAGTAAGAAAGCAGGAAAGGAAACAATTCTTACTACAAAGACATGCAGCATAAGGCTGCCTCAACCCCTCCCATCCAACTAGCTACACCCTGTTCTAACCAGCCTGAGCTAGACCATCCCATTGGGTCCGCCTACACTCAGCTGGCATAGTGTACTGTTGAATGCAGTGGTTGGAGTCAATGGGTGTTTTCCTCCTTACCTGAGAGTAAGTTGTCACAACCGCTGGGTGCGATGCAACATCTCTGTGGCGACTGGACCCTCGGGTGCTTCTGTCTTTTCACAAATGCCGGCTTTACCCGGCAATTGAATCAGAGGCTATTTTACTATGTAGAAGTGAATAAACTATAAATATATGTATATAATATATATATGTCACAATGACATGTATATATATATATATATATATATATATATATATATATGTATTCTAAGTGTGTATATTTTGTGTTTACAAGGAAAGAAAGTGTTTTTTTAGTTGCGATATTTTGTTCCCATAGACTTACATGGGACTTCCGGTATCGGAATCGGATATCGCCGATATTTAGTGATATCGGCGATACCATTCCGATCCGATATTTTTAGATATCGAGCAGTATCTCTCAACACTAATGTCATGTGTATGTTATATGTTGTATGTCATGTGTATGTTATATGTTCTGTATGTCATGTGTATGTTATATGTTGTATGTCATGTGTATGTTATGTGTTGTATGTCATGTGTAAGTTGTATGTTCTGTATGTCATGTGTATGTTATATGTTCTGTATGTCATTGTATGTTATATGTTCTGTATGTCATGTGTAATTATATGTTGTATGTCATGTGTATGTTATGTGTTATATGTCATGTGTATGTTGTATGTTCTGTATGTCATGTGTATGTTATATGTTCTGTAAGTCATGTGTATGTTATATGTTCTGTATGTCATGTGTATGTTATATGTTCTGTATGTCATGTGTATGTTATATCTTGTATGTCATGTGTATGTTATATGTTCTGTATGTCATTGTATGTTATATGTTCTGTATGTCATATATGTTATATGTTCTGTATGTCATGTGTATGTTATATGTTCTGTATGTCATGTATGTTTTTTTTTAAATTCAGCACATTAGCCGGATGATGGGACTACTACTGTCCTATCATTGGCTAATGTGTCAGTCACTGTCACTGTAGCAGGCATAGCCGGATGGGACTTGTAGTCCCATCCGACGATGCCTGCATACACGGAGTCAAACACACAGCCCCGCACACCGCCGCACATACACAGCCCCGCACACAGGCCCGCACACCGATCACGCAGACACCGGCACACAATCACCGCCCACACACACAGCGCCGCACACTATACACGCCCACGCACCTCCCACACACACAGCGCCGCACACTATACACGCCCACGCACCACCCACACACTTCCCTCCTCCCGAACTGCAGCGGTTTCACCCGCAGCAAAGCCGCAGATCTTTTTTAGATCTGCGGTTTTGCTGCGGAAGTGCCCGACTCAATGCAAGTCAATGGGCGCCGAACCGCTGCAGTTCCGCACAAAGAATTGACATGCTGCGGAAAATAAAACGCAGCGAAACCGCGCGTTTTTTCCCACAGCATGTGCACAGCAGACATTCGGTTCCCATTGAATTACATTGGTAGTGCACTGTGCTGCGGGTTGGATGCATTTCCGCACGTTGAAAAACGCAGCGGAAACGCATCTAAAAATGCAGAGTGTGCATGGGGCCTTAATAGGAAGAGTCTCATGACTTTTCCTATTCCTTAAAGGGATTGACAAAACAAGCCAACTTTTGCTGATTGCCAATGGCCGGTCCGCTGAAACCTCAACCTGCTAGAACTTTTACCGCTCTCGATAACAGGGCTCTTATGTCCCTGTTTGAATAAAATGACACTTCAGCATGCACACTAACTCTCCTTGTATTTTCTAGGGTAGGGGTGGGCAATTAATTTTCCTGAGGGGCTATATGGTAGACACTGACAGTTGCGGAGGGCCAAACCAATAGGCTGAAATGAATTAAGCTTAATATTAATATCAACACATACCGTATATACTCGTGTATAAGCCGAGATTTTCAGCACCTTTTTTCGTGCTGAAAATGCCCCCCTCGGCTTATACACGAGTCATAGGGCAGAAACCAGCGGGGGAGGGATGCGGCGGCAGGAGCCGGTGACTGGGACATCATACTCACCCTCCCCGTGCCATCGCTGAACGTGCCTGCAATCCTGCGTTCTCCCCGGCTTCCTGCAGCTCTCCAGCGCTGAGCGGTGACGTAATACCCGCTCATTAAGGTCATGTAATATGGACGCGACGCCACTCCCATGGGCGTGGCCTCCATATTCATGGCCTTAATGAGCGGTATTACGTCACCGCTCAGCGCTGGAGAGCTGCAGGAAGCCGGGGAGAACGCAGGATTGCCGGCCGGGACGTTCAGCGATGGCACGGGGAGGGTGAGTATGATGGAGGAGGATGGGGGGAACATGGAGGAGGACAAGAAGCATGAAGCAGGACGGGGGGAGGACGGAGAGCACGGAGCAGAACGGGGGGAGGACGGAGAGCACGGAGCAGAACGGGGGAGGACGGAGAGCACAGAGCAGGACGGGGGAGGACGGAGAGCACGGAGCAGAACGGGGCGAGGACGGAGAGCATGGAGCAGAACAGGGGGAGGAGGGAGAGCACGGAGCAGAAACGGGGGAGGACGGAGAGCACGGAGCAGAACGGGGGAGGACGGAGAGCACGGAGCAGGACGGGGGTGGGCACAGAGGAGAATGGGGGAGTGCAGAGCTGGATGGGGGAGCACAGAGCAGGACGGGAGGATGGAAAGCACGAGCAGGACAGGATAATGGAGCAGGAGGAGGGGAGCACAGAGGAGAATGGGGGCGCACAGAGCTGGATGGGGAGCACAGAGCAGGACGGCAACTTATACACCTGGCTTATACGCGAGTCAATAAGTTTTCCAAGTTTTTTGTGGCAAAATTAGGGGGGTCGGCTTATACACGGGTCGGCTTATACATGAGTATATACGGTAATTATTAGTGAGAGCGAGTATGCTCGTTGCTTGGGTTTTCCCGAGCATGCTCGGGTGATCGCCAAGTATTTGTAAGTGCTCGGAGATTTAGTTTATGACGCCACAGCTGCATGATTTGCGACTACTAGGCAGCCTGAATACATGTGGAGATTCCCTAACAAACAGGCAATACCCATATGTATTCAGGCTGCCTAGTAGCCGCAAATCATGCAGCTGCGGCGACAGAAAATATATCTCCAAGCACTTCCAAATACTCGGATACTACCTGAGCATGCTCGGGAAAACCCGAGCAACGAGCATACTCGCTCATCGCTAATAATTGTTAATATAATAATTATAATTAATATTAAGTATCACTCAATATTGAGCAGAGCAAAGCATGCTGACATTCCCCTATATAACCTCTGAACCCAAACGACGCCTCTTCTGTATATCATATGAGGCCCACACAGCCCCCACTGATGTCCAGCATATGAGGCCCACACAGCCTCCCCATGTCCAGCATATGAGGCCCACACAGCCTCCCCATGTCCAGCATATGAGGCCCAGAAAGCCTCCCTATGTCCAGCATATGAGGCCCACACAGCCTCCCCATGTCCAGCATATGAAGCCCACACAGCCTCCTCATGTCCAGCATATGAACCCCTCACAGCCTCCCAATGTCCAGCATATGAGCCCACACAGCATCCCTACATACTGCATGAGCCCCACACAGTCTCCCGATGTCCAGCATATGAGGCCCACACAGCCTCCTCATGTCCAGCATGAGCCCCACACAGCCTCCCCATGTCAAGCATGAGCCCCACACAGCCTCCACATGTCCAGCATGAGTCCCACACAGCATCCCTATATACTGCATGAGCCCCACACAACCTCCTCATGTCCAGCATTTGAGCCCCACACAGCCTCCCCATGTCCAGCATGAGGCCCACACAGCATCCCCATGTCTTTTATATGAGGCCCATACAGCCTCCCCATGTCCAGCATATGAGGCCCACAAAGCCTCCCCATGTCCAGCATATGAGGCCCACACAGCCTCCCCATGTCCAGCATATGAGGACCACACAGCCTCCCCATGTCCAGCATATGAGCCCCACACAGTCTTCCCATGTCTAGTATGAGCCCCACACAGCCTCCCCATGTCCAGCATATGAGCCCCACATAGCCTCCACATGTCCAGCATGAGTCCCACACAGCATCCCTATATACTGCATGAGCCCCACACAACCTCTTCATGTCCAGCATGAGGCCCACACAGCCTCCCCATGTCTTGTATATGAGGCCCACACAGCCTCCCAATATCCAGCATATGAGGCCCACAAACCCTTCCCATGTCTAGCATATGAGGCCCACACAGCCTCCCCATGTCCAGCATATGAGGGCCACACAGCCTCCCCATGTCCAGCATATGAGCCCCACACAGCCTTCCCATGTCTAGTATGAGCCCCACACAGCCTCCCCATGTCCTGCATATGAGGCCCAAACAGCCTCCCCAAGTCCAGCATATGAGGCCCAAACAGCCTACCCATGGCAAGCATGAGAGCAAGATAACCTCCTCATGTACACAGTAAGACCCCCATAGCCTCCCCATGTCCACAGTAAGAACCCCATAGCCTCCCCATGTCCACAGAAAGACCCCATAGCCTCCCCATGTCCACAGTAAGACCCCCTAGCCTCTCCATGTTCACAGTAAGACCCCGATAGCCTCCCCATGTCCAAAATAAGACATCCAAACCTCCCCATGTCCACAGTAAGACACACATAGCCTCCTCATGTCCACAGTAAGACACATATAGCCTCCTCATGTCCACAGTAAGACACACATAGCCTCTCCATGTCCACAGTAAGACCGCCATAGCTTCCCCATGTCCTGTATGAGCCCCACTCAGCCTCTCCATGTTCAGCATATGAGCCCCATACAGTCTCCTCATGTCCAGCATGAGCCCCACATAGTCTCCCCATGTCCAACATGAGCCCCACACAGCATCCCTATATACTGCATGAGCCCCACACAGTACCCCGATGTCCAGCATATGAGGCCCACACAGCCTCCTCATGTCCAGCATGAGCCCCACACAGCCTCCCCATGTCCAGCATGAGCCCCAAACAGCCTCCCCATGTCCAGCATGAGCCCCACACAGCATCCCTAACACTGCATGAGCCCCACACAGCCTCCTCATGTCCAGCATTTGAGCCCCACACAGCCTCCCCATGTCCAGCATATGAGCCCTACATAGCCTTCTCATGTCCAGTGAGTCGCACGTAGCCAGGGCCTGTGAGGTACTCGGCACCGAGCCCGTTCACCTCACTGGGGAATGTCATGGGTAGCACAGCTCGGTCCGTTGCCCTGGGTGCTCACTAAAAAGGGGATATTTACAGGGGATTATAAGTTTGTAGAAATGTTCGTGACGCCACCTGTGGTTCCTGGTCAGGATGACCAGCGCTGCAGGGTAGATCCTCTGAGGGGTTGTTACTGGGCAGCAAGGTGTTATGTCTCCCACAGGCAAGACTGATCCCTCAGGGTATATGGCGGTGTAATATAGGGGTGCAGGATCAATAAGGCAGACACACACAAGAAAGTCTCTTTCTGTACCTTTACTGATGGTGAAGTTGTAGGCACGACCCGGGAAGCTGTCAGGGTGGAGGATGCACGTCCAGTAATCCCACTGAGTAGTTGTAGGGCCTCCTTACTCCTTTAAGTGTGTGAGTTTCTGACCTGTATAGAACGAAGTCTAACTCTGTCTTCTCATAAACGCCCAGCTGACTTTGTGGTGAAGCCTTCTTGTGGACAGAACAGTGTCTCTGTATGCAGCGTCCTGCTAGACCCCCGTCTTCCTGACCTCGGTTATGTATCAGCACTGCTGGGCCCCTGCGACCTGAAGTCCAGCAGGGTCTCCGGTATCTCCTACTAGTCGTGTAGATGCTAGCAAGCTCGGACCCGGTGTCCGGTGGTGCAGAGTAGAGGTAAGCGATCAATGCTGTTTCAACCTCTGTCACTCTCTTCTTTCTTCCACTCGCCTTTCGTCCTACTCTCACCTTTAACATAAGCACACTCTAGCAGTAGATGGCAGTTTCTCCTTCTCTTCACCGCTCTCAAAGCGTCGGCACGCTTGCTCACTAACAATACCTCAGTTGACTCAGTTTTGACCAGGCTAAGTGGCAATCTTTCCCACCATTACTGGACTCCACACAAAATAAACTAAGTTCAAGCTGTAAACTTCAGTCCTTCAAGCCCTGCAGTTCCCTTTCCTTCACTTCCTTCTGAGGCTCTGTCTGAAGTAGCTATCAGGACCTTCCGTCAGACTGATCTATGCTCACTTCAAGAGCTACTTTCCACTTTCCTAGGGAACTAACAGTCTGCACGTTCTGAGGTAACTTTCCCTCTCAGCTCGTCTGAGGTACCTGCCGTTCTGACTGGAATCTCTCACAGTCTGCTCTAATCTCCTCTGCTGAGGTAAAACTGACACTCTGAGGTAAAACCAACGACTAGCTAACTCTCAGCTAGACTGCCTTCATCTCCCTGCTGTCATCTCCAAGGGCTCCCTCTGGTTGCACCAGGAAAATGTGGAGTGTTGTGTGCTTATGGGTTTTTGTGGCTTTACCTTTCGTGCATCTTCCAGGGTAACATGTGGCTCCAGTCACAGCTGGGCTACACATCAACATGAGACCCACACAGCCTCCCCATGTCCTGTATATGAGGCCCACACAGCCTCCCCATGTTCAGCATATGAGACCGACAAAGCCTCCCCATGTCCAGCATATGAGGCCCACACAGCCTCCCCATGTCCTACATATGAGGCCCAAACAGCCTCCCCATGTCCAGCATATGAGCCCCACACAGCCTCTCCATGTCCAGTATGAGTCCCACACAGCATCCCTTATACTGCATGAGCCCCACACAGTGCCCCGATGTCCAGCATATGAGGCCCACAAAGCCTCCCCATGTCCAGCATATGAGTCCCACACAGTGTCCCCATGTCGAGTATGAGCCCCACACAGCCTACCATGTCCAGCATATGAGCCCCACATAGCCTCCTCATGTCCAGCATAAGGCCCAAACAGCCTCCCCATGTCCTGCATATGAGGCCCAAACAGCCTCCCCATGTCCAGCATATGAGGCCCACACAGGCTCCCCATGGCAAGCATGAGAGCAAGATAACCTCCTCATGTCCAGATTAAGACCCCCATAGCCTCCCCATATCCACAGTAAGACCCCCATAGTCTCCCCATGTCCACAGTAAGACCCCATAGCCTCCCTTTGTCCACAGTAAGACACCCATAGCCTCCTCATGTCCACAGTAAGACTGCCATAGCCTCCCCATGTTCACAGTCAGACCCCCATAGCCTCCTCATGTCCACAGTAAGACCCCAATAGCCTCCTCATGTCCACAGTAAGACTGCCATAGCCTCCCCATGTTCACAGAAAGACTCCATAGCCTCCCCATGTCCACAGTAAGACCCCCATAGCCTCCCCATGTCCACAGTAAGACCCCATAGCCTCCCTTTGTCCACAGTAAGACACCCATAGCCTCCTCATGTCCACAGTAAGACTGCCATAGCCTCCCCATGTTCACAGTCAGACCCCCATAGCCTCCTCATGTCCACAGTAAGACCCCAATAGCCTCCTCATGTCCACAGTAAGACACCTATAGCCTCCTCATGTCCACAGTAAGACATCCATAGCCTCCTCATGTCCACAATAAGACACCCATAGCCTCCTCATATTCACAGTAAGACCCCAATAGCCTCTCCATGTCCACAGTTAGACCCCCATAGCCTCCCCATGTTCACAGGAAGATCCTATAGCCTCCCCATGTCCACAATAAGACCCCTATAGCCTCCCCATTTCCATAGTAGACACCCATAGCCTCCTCATGTCCACAGTAAGACCCCCATAGCTTCCCAATATCCACAGTAAGACCCCCATAGCCTCCCCATGTTCACAGGAAGACCCCATAGCCTCCCATGTCCACAGTAAGACCCCCATAGCCTCCCCATGTCCATAGAATGACACCCATAGCCTCCTCATGTCCACAGTAAGACCCCCATAGCTTCCCAATGTCCACAGTAAGACCCCCATAGCCTACCCCACGTGCAGCCAAACATCCCATATATATAAATAATCATGATGAGCTAGCATACTCGGTAATGCTCGTTACTCGCCCAAGCATCACTGTACTCACGGTACTCTGCGAGTGCCGAGCATTTCTGGGATTGCTCGGCGGGAGTTCTGGTCCATGCCCTGCATGTTTGGCGCTCTCTAGAGCGCCAATCAACATGCAGGGATTGTCTGCCATGCACTGTAATGCCGCAGCCATCTTGGTTGTGGCATTACAGTGATTGACTCTCCGTATAGAGTCATCAGGTGTATAAGAGACCTGGTGCCACCATGCTCGTTACAGTCTGCTCCGAAATCAGCTAATGTAGAGAGAGCTGCTGCCGAGATAGAGTCAGATTTGGGGGGTAAATAAGGTACCAAAATAAAATACACAAATCCAGCTAAATCAACAGTCCTTCTAAGGACTAAGTATTGGGTATATAGATTGCAGTGATAGGTAGGCAGGGAGTGTATATACAGTCATGGCCAAAAGTTTTGAGAATGACACAAATATTAATTTTTACAAAGTCTACTGCTTCACTTTTTCTAATGGCAATTTGCATATACTCCAGAATGTTATAAAGAGTGACCAGCTTAACAGCAATTACTTGCAAAGTCAATATTTGGCTAGAAAATGAACTTTATCCCCCAAAACACATTTCAACATCATTGCAGCCTTGCCTTTAAAGGACCAGCTAACCTCCTTTCAGTGATTGCTCCATTAACACAGGTGTGGGTGTTGATGAGGACATGGCTGGAGATCAATCTGTCATGATTAAGTAAGAATGACACCACTGGACACTTTAAAAGGAGGCTGGTGCTTGGCATCATTGTTTCTCTTCTGTTAACCATGGTTATCTCTAAAGAAACACGTGCAGTCATCATTGCAATGCACAAAAATGGCCTAACAGGGAAGAGTATCGCAGCTAGAAAGATTGCACCTCAGTCAACAATCTATCGCATCATCAAGAACTTCAAGGAGAGAGGTTCCATTGTTGCCAAAAAGGCTTCAGGGCGCCCAAGAAAGACCAGCAAGCGCCAGGACCGTCTCTTAAAAGTGTTTCAGCTGCGGGATCAGGCTACCAGCAGTGCAGAGCTTGCTCAGGAATGGCAGCAGGCAGGTATGAGTGCATCTGCACGCACTGTGAGGCGGAGACTCTTGGAGCAAGACCTGGTCTCAAGGAGGGCAGCAAAGAAGCCACTTCTCTCCAGAAAAAACATCATGGACAGACTGATATTCTGCAAAAGGTACAGGCAGTGGACTGCTGAGGACTGGGGTAAAGTTATTTTCTCTGATGAATCCCCTTTTCGATTGTTTGGGACATCAGGAAAACGCCTCATTCGGAGAAGACAAGGTGAGCGCTACCACCAGTCTTGTCTCATGCCAACTGTTAAGCATCCTGAAACCATTCATGTGTGGGGTTGCTTCTCAGCCAAGGGAATCGGCTCTCTCACAGTCTTGCCTAAAAACACAGCCATGAAAAAAGAATGGTACCAGAATGTCCTCCAAGAGCAACTTCTCCCAACCCTCCAAGAGCAGTTTGGCGATCAACAATGCCTTTTCCAGCATGATGGAGCACCTTGCCATAAAGCAAAGGTGATAACTAAATGGCTCAGGGAACAAAACATAGAGATTTTGGGTCCATGGCCTGGAAACTCCCCAGATCTTAATCCCATTGAGAACTTGTGGTCAATCATCAAGAGACGGGTGGACAAACAAAAACCTAAAAATTCTGACAAAATGAAAGCATTGATTGTGCAAGAATGGACTGCTATCAGTCAGGATTTGGTCCAGAAGTTGATTGAGAGCATGCCAGGGAGAATTGCAGAGGTCCTGAAGAAGAAGGGTCAACACTGCAAATATTGACTTGCTGCATTAACTCATTCTAACTTGTCAATATAAGCTTTTGTTACTCATATGTTTGCAATTATTATATTTCTGTCTGTGATAAAAACATCTGTCAAACACACATAAAAACCAGAGGGCAGCAGATCATGTGTTAATATAATATTTGTGTCATTCTCAAAACTTTTGGCCATGACTGTACTGTACATATCAGTGCAAGGCATGCAGGCACTGTATGTGGATATGTAGATATCAGTAGCAGGCAGGAATTGCATGTGGCATACTTCATTGCATACATCAAGAGGGTCCATTCCATTACTGTCTGCTGCTGCTGCCTATTACATATATTGACCGTATCTACATAGCCCTAGGTCTCAGTGGCCAGGAAAATTTTTGTTTGCATATTAATCCTGATTATTTTAATATGCAAATGGAAAAAAGGGGGCTCTTTGCAATCCAGAGCCCCCTTTTTTTCCATTTGCTTGTTGACACTGCAGAATACGCCAGATCCTTTTCAAAGTACAGCGTGAAAATCCAGCTACTTTAAATGGGTTTGCCCGTCCCAGCCATCACATCTGAGTGCGCAGAGATTTCTGACATTTTTGCGGTACTGTAACATTTTTTGGAGTGTCTTATATAATTTCTTGACACCATTTTGCTTCCCAAAAAATATTAGGCTGCCAAAAATATATTTAGCTACAAGGCAGATATTTTACACCGGGTTTTGTCCGCCACACGGATCGCATATCATTGCGCTCAAAATTGTGCAATTTAAGGGCTCCATAGAGTTTTGTTTGTGGTGTCTTAGCCTACTTGTTGACACAATTTAGTTGGGCAAAAAAAAAAAAAAAAATGCAGGCCAGATATTTGAAAGAGAGCTATCTCCGTCAGACCTCTCATCTATCTGTGGGCTACAAATTGTTGCACTTCAGGCCTCCATTCCACTGTATTTGCTGTCTGTTACCCTAGTTCTATACACTATTTTGAGGTTAAAAACAAAAAAATACAGGCCACATATTGAACAGTGTGGTATCTTCATCAGACCCCTCATCTACGTGGGCTACAATTTATGCCATTTCAGGCCTCCATTCAACTGTTTTTGCAGTCTGTTACCCTAGTTCTATACACTATTTTGGGGTAAAAAAGAAAACAATAGAGGCCACTAGAGATGAGCGACTTTGCCTCCGGGAAGGTCGAGTCGGGTTTCGGTCGGCTCGACTTTTCCAAACGTTGAGTCGAACGAAGTCGGCCGACTATCGGCCGGGTTTCGTCAACAGTCGGAGACCCGACTCCAATGCAAGTCAATTGGGAATTAAAGTCGCCAGTGAGTGGAGGACAGTAAGCACACCTACAGTGCCCATTTCAATGCCAACGACATCAATTCTTATTACTTAAGCTTGTTGTGAGGGGCCTGCGGAACGCACCTAATAGATATTAAGGAGAGGTGCGTTCGCAGCCCGGGGTCCACCGTGCAGGCAGAGCCTGCTGCTAGTAAGATGGCGTAAATAGGCAGTATGAGCGAACTCTGTTATCCCGCAGAGTCGCAGATGTAAACGCCGTAGCACTATATGGCGATATAAGCGGACTCTGTTAATTCACAGAGCCGCTGTAACAAAGACTGTGTCCTGTTAGACTCACAGGGAACACAGATGACTGCTAAGCGGATTGCAGTCTGTGGTCATGCAATCAGAACCCAAGCAATAATCTCCTCACCGGAGTAGCCGGTATTCTAATCGCATTTTCAGCCGAGCACAGAACACGTGCATACAATCTCCTCACCGGAGGTGCCGGTATTCTAGGGGCTTATTTCAGCCAGACCTAACCACATGCATACATGACCACACTGGCGCAAGCATGTAACAGATTTGATACTAGCGCACGGCCGTGCGGTAAGGACAACCTTTTATAGCAGCCACGAGAAAAAGACCTTCCAGGAAGGACCAATGGGAAGCTGCTTCAGAACATCAACAGCCAAAGGACCTTCCTGAAGGACCAATAGGAGTTGCAGCTGTATCTGAGCATGTGACCCCTGATCTCCAATGGGAGATCTTGCCCTGGGCATGCTCAGATTAAGCAACAAAGTACTTAGTCCCAAATCTGCCTGCTCCAACACTGGTTGCAGCAGCAAGTCTCTGCACAGTACTGGGCCGGGCAAGACGCTGGGACCAACGTCTCTGCTGAGCAGGAACCACTGCGGCCGGAGACGGATGGGGGACCGCAGCGGGAACAGCTCCTGAGTCCCCCTGTGCAGGAGTGAGAACTCGAACCCTAACATTACCCCCCCTCATAGGGCCCCCCTTCTTTGGGCCTCTCTGCGCTCAAAGGCACCGATGAGCTGCGGAGCTTGAACATGCTCGGCAGGCTCCCAGGACCTATCCTCAGGCCCATAACCCCTCCAATCCACCAAATAAATTTTTTTGCCTCGTACCACCTTGCAACCAACAATGGCGTTCACCTCATGATTGTCGGTAGATGAACCCGATGTCCCAGCAGATGACTCAGAAAACCGGGAAATGGCCACGGGTTTCAGGAGGGACACGTGAAAGGTGTCGGTGATACCAAGGCGAGGTGGAAGGGCTAGGCGGTAAACCACGGGTTCATCTGCTCAAGAACTTTTAAGGGACCCAAAAAGCCAGGTGCCAACTTGGTGGACTCTACACGTAGCCTGATGTTTCGGGCAGAGAGCCACACTAGGTCACCCGGAGCAAATGTAGGAGCGGGGCGCCAATGGGCATCGGCCGAAGACCTCATCCTCTCTTTGGAGGCCTGAATGGCATCCTAGATGCGGTCCCAAATGTCCCGTGCCTCCACAGCCCAGTCTGCCACCCTGGAATCAGTGGAAGACACGGGTATGGGCACTGGTACCCACGGATGCTGACCGTAGTTCAGGAGGAAAGGGGTCTGTCCGGTGGAGTCAGCCACAGCATTATTTAGAGCGAACTCAGCCTACGGTAGCAAGGATGCCCAGTCATCCGGCCTGGCAGAGACAAAATGTCGCAAGTATGTGACCAAGGTCTGGTTGACGCTCTCTACCAACCCATTCATCTCGGGATGATATGCCGAGGAGAGATTTAACTCAATGCTGAGTAGACGACACAACTCTCTCCAGAACCGAGACTCAAATTGGGGACCTCGATCACTGACGATTTTGTCTGGCATTCCGTGTAAACGGAAAATATGCCTAATAAATAATGCTGCCAAGGCCCGTGCAGACGGTAACCGTGGTAAGGGCACCAAGTGCACCATTTTGGAGAAGTGGTCGGTTATCACCCAGATGATGGTGCAGCCCCGAGACTTGGGTAAGTCCACCACAAAATCCATCCCGACCATCTCCCAAGGCCTGTCTGCCACCGGTAAAGGGAAAAGTAGCCCAGCTGGCCGTTGTCAAGGGGACTTATTCTTGGCACAGGAGACGCACGCCTGAATGTATTCCCTAACGTCACGGACCATATGTGGCCACCAGTATGTCCTCGCCAGCAACTCAGATGTCTTTTTTGCCACAAAATGTCCACCCACCCTGGACGAATGTCCCATCGCAAATTGGTGGGCACAAAAGTCTTGCCCGGAGGCACAGACTCAAGCAAAACCGGGGCCACAGTTCTTAGGCTCTCTGTGGGGACAATCAACCGAGGCTCCTCCTCCACCTCCTCAGAGGACACCATGGAGCGAGAAAGAGCATCAGCTCGAATGTTCTTCTCACCGGAGAGGAAATGGAGGGTGAAATGGAACCGGAGAAGAACAGGGACCATCTGGCCTGATGAGAATGTAGTCGCTGGGCGGTCTGTAAATAGACCAAATTTTTGTGGTCAGTGAAAACTTGAAAGGGAAAGCGAGCCCCCTCCAGGATATGTCTCCACTCGGAAAAGGCCAACTTCATGGCTAGCAACTCCCTATCCCCAATGGAATAATTCCTCTCCGCTGGTGTGAAGGTCTTGGAAAAGAAGAAACAAGGATGTTTCCAACTTTGAGAATCCTTTTGAAAAAGGACTGCTCCAGCACCAACGGACGAGGCATCAACCTCCAATATAAAAGGCTTATCAACCTCGGGGCGATGTAAGATGGGAGCGCTAGCAAAATGGGACTTAATTGAAGTAAAGGCCTTGGAGACCTCCTCTGACCACAATTTGGGATTGGCTCCCTTCTTGGTGAGGGCTACCAAGGGAGCTACCAAAGTGGAGAAGTGGGGAATGAATTGGCGATAGTAATTAATGAACCCCATAAAGCGCTGCACCGATTTAAGAGAAAGGGGTTCTTGCCAATCCATCACAGCCTGTAGTTTGGCCGGATCCATAGCCAATCCCTGGGCGGAGATGATATAGCCCAGGAAAGGTAAAGACTCCTGCTCAAACATGCATTTCTCCAACTTTGCATAGAGGGAGTTCGCCCATAGCAAGTCAAAGACTTTGCAGACATCCCTCCGGTGAGAGTCAATATCTGGAGAAAAGATGAGAATATCATCCAGATAGACTACTACAGAGGTAGAAAGCATATCCCGGAAGATGTCATTGACAAAGTCTTGGAAAACGGCTGGGGCATTACAGAGCCCGAAGGGCATCACCAGGTATTCATAATGCCCATCCCTGGTATTAAAAGCCGTCTTCCATTCCTCCCCCTCACGGATGCGAATCAGGTTATAAGCACCACACAGATCTAATTTAGTAAATTCCCTTGCTCCCCGGAGACTATCAAAGGGCTCAGAAATCAGGGGCAACGGGTACTTATTCTTAATGGTGATGGCGTTAAGACCTCTGTAATTTATACATGGACGTAATTCTCCACTCTTCTTCTGCACGAAGAAGAACCCCGCTCCTGCTGGTGACTCCGACTTCCTAATTAACCTCTTTGCCAGATTCTCCTGGATATATTGAGACATAGCCTCCACCTCAGGAAGAGAGAGGGGATAGACCCTTCTCCAAGGAGGTTCTGCTCCAGGCAAGAGGTCAATAGGACGGTCGTAGGGACGATGGGGTGGCAGAGTCTCCGCAGCCTTTTTAGAGAACACGTCTGCATATGACTGATAGCACTTGGGAAGAGGAGAAAGATCTGCGGGTATCTCTGTAGTGGTAACCTGAATGCACTCCCTGACACATCTGTCCTTACATGACTCACTCCAACCCAGTATCCTACCGGAGGTCCACTCAATATGGGGGGAGTGGGAACGGAGCCAGGGTACTCCCAGTAGGATTTCGTCTATTCCCTCGGGAAGGACGAGAAGGGAAATAATTTCCTGATGGGAAGGGGGTACACACAAAGTAAGAGGGACAGTCTGATGTGTAATTGGCGCGAGCAATGTTAACCCATTCACTACCTGGACAGTCACTGGTTTGTCGAGCGCTACCAGATGTGTTGCGTGGCGATGTGCAAAGGTAGATGACATGAAATTCCCCTCTGCTCCTGAGTCCACACAAAGATCGACTGTAAGTGTGGAAGAGTCTACAGTGACTGTCCCTTTAAATGTCATCTTGGAGGAAAATGCCGCTGTCTCTAGTGACCCTCCTCCCATGGCCACTAGACGCGATCGCTTCCCCGATCACTGTGGACATTTGTTAGCATAGTGTCCTGTCTGCTGACAAAGGTTACAGACCACGGACACTCGGACGGCCCGAGACTTAGGTTCTGCACGAGGAACCTCTGTGGCCTTTTGGGGTTCGGACGCCAGATCAGGGGATTCGAGAGGTTTGGCAAAGGTGGGAGCCAACCGAATCCTCTGCCTACACTGGGCCCGCTCCAACCTCTGCTCGTGAAAACGGAGGTCGATGCGGGTAGATATGGAGATAAGCTTCTCCAGTGTGGCGGGAATCTCCCTGGTAGCCAAAGCGTCTTTAACATGGTCAGCCAGTCCTCGCCAGTAGACTGGAATGAGAACTTTATCCGACCAGTCTAGCTCTGAGGCCAGAGTCCGAAACTGGCTGACCAAAGACGAACCCTGTGCCAATGCCAGCGCCGTATCGTGGGTGACCTGAGGTCCTAAAAAGACCTTTTTAAGAGCCTCCAGGAAACGAGGAGCACTCCGCACCACACGATTGTCGTGCTCCCACAGCGGCATTGCCCACTCCAACGCTCTGCCCGAGAGTAGAGACAGTACAAAACCCACTTGTGCCCAATCCGTGGGGAAATGTGCAGCCAGAAGCTCAGCTGTATAGAGCACTGACTCCCAAATTCCGACATTGCTTGCTGTCACCGGCAAACTTGTCTGGAAGCGGGAGGTGGGATAATGTAGGGGCAGAGGTGGCAGAGGTCAAACTGGCTGCAGCCATGCTAGCAGCCTGAACAGCGACTGCGGTAACATCCACAGCTGAGGTTGTGCGCTCAAGAGCCGCCAACCTACCCTCCAGCTGCTGGATGTACTGCGGTAGACGCTGGTCATCCGCCATTTTACTAGCCAGACCCTGGCGCTAGTATTATGTCAGGGGCCTGCGGAATGCACCTAATAGATATTAAGGAGAGGTGCAGAGCCTGCTGCTGGTAAGATGGCGTAAATAGGCAGTATGAGCGAACTCTGTTATCCGCAGAGTTGCAGATGTAAACGCCGTAGCATTATATGGCGATATATAAGCGGACTCTGTTAATTCACAGAGCCGCTGTAACAAAGACTGTGTCCTGTTAGACTCACAGGGAACACAGATGACTGCTAAGCGGATTGCAGTCTGTGGTCATGCAATCAGAACTCAAGCAATAATCTCCTCACCGGAGTAGCCGGTATTCTAATGGCGTTTTCAGCCAAGCCCAGAACACGTGCATACAATCTCCTCACCGGAGGTGCCAGTATTCTAGGGGCTTATTTCAGCCAGACCTAACCACATGCATACATGACCACACTGGCGCAAGCATGTAACAGATTTGATACTAGCGCACGGCCGTGCGGTAAGGACAACCTTTTATAGCAGCCACGAGAAAAAGACCTTCCAGGAAGGACCAATGGGAAGCTGCTTCAGAACATCAACAGCCACAGGACCTTCCTGAAGGACCAATAGGAGTGGCAGCTGTATGTGAGCATGTGACCCCTGATCTCCAATGGGAGACCTTGCCCTGGGCATGCTCAGATGAAGCAACAAAGGACTTAGTCCCAAATCTGCCTGCACAGTACTGGGCCGGGCAAGATGCTGGGACCGACGTCTCTGCTGAGCAGGAACCACTGCGGCCGGAGACGGATGGGGGACCGCAGCGGGAACAGCTCGAGATTCCCCCTGTGCAGGAGTGGGAACTCGAACCCTAACACTTGTCAACCTTAGTTTACTTAATAATAAGAGTAACACATTGAAAACTGGGGGTTATTTGGCTAAAGTTGTGGGTGGGGGGCCTGGGCGTATAGCCCAGTTAGGGAGGTGAAAAAACTGGCATATGTTGAGGTGTAGGCTGGACGTTCTGCAGCTGCAAATGGAGGAATTGGAGAAGTCGGAGGAAGAGGAAGACAAAGCGAGCTATTTTGCTGGCAACCTATGTGTCATCAGTGGAAGGTGGTACAAAATCCTTTGAAACCCAGGCATGGTTCATTTTAATGAAGGTGAGATCACCAACATTTTGGGTCGACAGTCAGGTCCTTCTTTCTGTCAGGATTGATCCAGAATCACTGAAGACTCTTTCTGATAGCACACTACCTGCAGGGCAAGCGAGCTCCTGTAAGGCATACTGTGCCAATTCAGGCCAGGTGTCCAGTTTACAGGCCCAGTAGTCATAGGGGAATGAATTGTGAGGGAGAACATCGATAGGGGAGGAGAGGTAATTTTGAACCATAGTTGACAACTGATGTCTCCTGTCTGTTGCAATCGATTCAGTATTACCAGTTGTGTAGGCGGTACTCGAGAAATCAGTCCACAATATGATCATGAAACCCCTGTCTCCAATGCCACTTCGGCTGTGTTCACCACGAACACCTCTTCCATGTTGCCCAGTATGGCTCGTGGTAGAACCTGCACCGCTGCTGTGTGCTGGGAATGCCTCTAACAAACGGTTTACCAGAGTTGCTTGTTTGGTCGCCAATATTAGCTCTAGGTTCTCTTGTGGCATGATGTTCTGTAATTTGCCTTTATAGCGTGGATCGAGGATGCTGGCCAACCAGTAGTCGTCATCCTTCATAATTTTGGCAATGCAGGGGACCCTTTTTAGGATCCGCAAGACATAATCACACATGTGGGCCAATGTTCCAGGTGTCGATGCACTGCCAGTGGTGGGTGGAGGAGCACTTTCTGCCAAATCCACATCCCTCCAGTCACGCACAAACCCTGTACCTGACCTTGGCAAGCCAACATTTTCTCTTGCCCCCTGAGAAGCATCCTCCTCCCCAAAATAATCATCCCCCTCATCCTCTCTTCCTCTTCCTCTTCTTCCTCCACCTCGTCCAGGACAGTTCCCTGAGCAGACAATACCTGACTGTCATCAAGGCTTCCGTCCTCCTCCTCTTCCGCTGCAGATGCCTGATCCTTAATGTGCATCAAAGTTTGCATGAGCAGACACATAAGTGGGATGCTCATGCTTATGATGGCGTCGTCTGCACTAACCAGCCGTGTGCATTCCTCAAAACACTAAGGACTTTACAGATGTCTTTCAGCTTTGACCACTGCACACCCGACGACTCGATGTTTGCCCTCAAACTGCTTGCCCGTGTATCATCCCACAAATGCATTACAGCCTGCCTCTGTTTGCTCAGCATCTAAACCATGTGCATGGTGGAGTTCCACCTTGTTGCAACGTCTATGATTAGGCGGTGCTTGGGGAGGTGGAGTGATCGCTGCAGCCTCTGCATACGACTGGAGTCTACGGGCGAGCGACGGATGTGCGAGCACAGTCTTCGCACCTTATTGAGCAGGGCTGGTAACTCTGGATAATTATTTATGAAGCACTGCACCACCAGGTTCAAGGTGTGACTCAGGCAAGGTCTGTGTCTTATTTTTGCCAGGGCTACAGCCGCCACAAAATTATGGCCGTTATCACTGACTACCTTGCCTGGCTCAAGATGTAGACTGCCCAGCCATGACTCAGTTTCTCGCTGCAAGTAGTCGGCCTGTACCTCCATGGTGTGTCTGTTGTCACCCAAAGACATCATCTTTAAAACAGCCTGCTGACGCTTACCACTAGCTGTTCCATAGTGGGACACCTCGTGTGCAACACATGCAACTGCTCTCTGTCGATGAGCTTTCACTTCTGGAGGAGAAGGGTCGAACGCCTATAGCCAACTGTTGCCTATACCGTGGGCTAGGCAGCACCGTACCACCGCCGCTGTCCCCTGTGGACCCTGCATCCACCACATTCACCCAGTGCGCAGTGATGGACACGTAACGGCCCTGGCCTTGCCTACTGACCCATGCATCTGTTGTGAGATGCACCTTTCCACTCACTGATTGTTTGAGTGCATGGACAATGCGGTCTTTCACATGCAGTTGGAGGGCAGGGATGGCTTTTCTAGAAAAGAAGTGCCGAATGGGTAGGTCATAGCATGGGACAGCGTAGGCCATGAGCTTTCGGAACGCTGCGCTTTCAACCAAACAGAAGGGCATCATCTCTAATGATATCAGTTTGGCAATGTAGGCGTTCAATGTCAGTGAGGTTTTGTAGTCCGTCTACACTTGCAAGTGCATGGTGTTTACATGAGATTTTTATAATTAGGCATGGTATGTGAAAAGAGCTCCAGGGAGTAATCTGAAGTGTGGCCTGCGGCATCCTTTCTTTTGGTGGAGGTGAAGGACACAAGGAAAGGTGTTGTTCCTGACCATGAGCCTGCACTGACGACTCAGTGATTGCAGTTTTTGAAACTTCAGAAGAGGAGGCGATAGATGGAGGCTGTTTCGGCAATGTAAGCCAAAACCTGTTCCTGATGCTCCGGCTTTAAAAGCGGTTTACCTACTCCCAGAAAAGGAAGCTTTCCAGGCCTTCTGGAGCCAGACGATGATGCAGGCTCAACACCTCCTGCCTTAGGTGCTATTGTGCTTTTGGCACTACCAGCAGATGCACCACCACCACCATCAGTACCAGCTGGACCCCGCGCCCACATCCGCAGCCTCCTCCACCATGCTTCCTCATGTTTGGGAAAATGTACCAAAAATACCAGCAGATATATGGTACTGTATGAGGTGCGTACAGCTGTATACGGTGTAGGGAAAAATTTAAATCTCCCTATATATTTCCGGAGTCACACACAGACGCTCTCTCAGTATGGATTTCACCGTAATACAAAGAGCAGATATACGGTACTGTATCAGAAGCAGACAGCTGTATACGGTGTAGGGAAAATTTAAATCTCCGTATATATTTCCAGAGTCACAACAGACGCTCACTCAGTATGGATTTGACTGTAATACAAAGAGCAGATATATGGTACTGTATAGGAAGCGGACAGCTGTATACGGTGTAGGGGAAAATTTAAATCTCCGTATATATTTCCGGAGTCAGACACAGACGCTCACTCAGTATGGATTTGACCATAATAAAAACAGCAGAAATACGGTACTGTATCAGAAGCGGGCAGCTGTATACGGTCTAGGAGAAAATTTCAATCTCCGTATATATTTCCGGAGTCAGACACAGATGCTCACTCAGTATGGATTTGACCGTAATACCAGCAGATATACCGTACTGTATGATGAGCGTACAGCTGTATACGGTGTAGGGGAAAATTTAAATCTCCGTATTTATTTCTGGAGTCACACACAGACGCTCACTCAGTATGGATTTGACCGTAATACCAGCAGATATACGGTACTGTATGATGAGCGTACAGCTGTATACGGTGTAGGGGAAAATTGAAATCTCCGTATTTATTTCCGGAGTCACACACAGACGCTCACTCAGTATGGATTTGACCGTAATGCAAACAGTAGATATATGGTACTGTATCAGAAGATACCAGGTGTATATAGTGTAGGGGAAAATTAAAATCTCCGTATATATTTCCAGAGTCACACACAGATAGTCATCATGTATTTGTCCGTGATACCAGCCGGTACACGGTAGTTTGTCAGGAGCGTACAGCTCTATACGGTGTGGGAAAAAATGAACACTCGGTAACTGTGCGGAAAAAAAGAATAAAAGTATTAGTGCTGTGTAAAAAGCAATCTGGACAGCAGTGTACACACAGCCATACAGCTATCAGGCAGCCTAATAACCAGCGCTGCTGCACACAAGAAAATCCTCCCCTGTCACTGGCAGGCAGCCAATTAACCAGTGCTGCTGCCACAAGAAAATCCTCCCCTGTCACTGCACACTAACTGTACAGCATAATTGCTATCAGCACAAGCACAGAAGAACTTCTATCTTTACAGCCCTAACTCTCTCCTTACTGATAAACAGCAACCTTTCCCTACTGTGAAGATCGCCAGAAGTAAAATGGAGGTCAGCGGTGAGGTCTTTTATAGACACTATGACGCCCCCCCAATGCAAGCCAATCACCGCAATGCCCTTCTCTACGATGGTGGTGGACACTGCACATGTCATCTCGTTGCCCACAGTGTACAACCTTGCTCATTGGCTGAAAAAAGGCACTAGCAAGCATTCTGGGAAATAAGACTTTGGCGCTCGTTTCGACGACCGCATGTCCGACCTCACGCTATGGTCGGGTTTCGGTTGACGAAACTCGACTTTGGTTAAAGTCGTCGACCATCTATCAGTGGGCTACAAATTGTGGCATTTCAGGCCTCCATTTAACTGTTTTTGCTGTCTGTTACCCTAGTTCTATACACTATTTTGGGGTAAAAAACAAAACAATACAGGCCACTTATTGAACAGTGTGGTATCTCCATTAGACCCCTCATTTATCATTGGGCTACAAATTGTGGCATTTCAGACCTCCATTCAACTGTTTTTGCTGTCTGTTACCTTAGTTCTCTACACTATTTTGTAAAAAGAAAACAAATACAGGCCACATATTGAACAGAGTGGTATCTCCGTCAGATGCCTCATCTATCAGTGAGCTACAAATTGTGCCATTTCAGGCGTCCATTCAACTGTTTTTGCTGTGTCTTACCCTAGTTATCGACACTCGATTGATAAAAGTAAAACAAAATTTACCTACAGTCCAAATATTTTAATGTGTGGTTTTCCCACACACGAATCACATCTAAGTTCACTCCCAATTCAGCCATTTGTAGTGAATGTGTAAAATATTGTAGTCCATTTAAAATGGGTATGGCTCATGGCAAGAGACGGGGAAGTGGACGTGATGGTGATGGTGCATGCAGAGGCCGAGGCCATGTGCAAGCTGAAATTGTGCCACAACAAATACCCACATCTTCTCGCATGACCTTCCTATCTGAATTCCTAGGAGACAACAGAACAGCACTATTGAAACCAGAGCAGTGTCAAAAGGCTGTTGGTTGGATAGCGGATAATGCTTCCAGTCACTTTGCCACCACCACCAGCAGCGTCTGACTGGAGTACCTTGGGCCCACCAGAGAAAAATCATCCTTGGGGCCCACCATGCAGTTATGTAAAAATACCACACAGGACACAACCTCTATATACTACATCACACGGGATACATCCTCTATATACTACACCACATGGGACACATCCTCTATATACTACACCAAACGGGATACATCTTCTATATACTACACCACACAGGACACATCCTCTATATACTACACCACACAGGACACATCCTCTATATACTACACCAAACGGGATACATCTTCTATATACTACACCACACAGGACACATCCTCTATATACTACACCACACAGGACACATCCTCTATATATTACACCACATGGGACACATCCTCTATATACTACACAGCACGGAACATGTCCTCTATATACTACACCACACGGGACAGATCCTCTATATACTACACCACACGGGACACATCCTCTATATACTACATCACACGGGACACATCCTCTATATACTACATCACACGGGACAAATCCTCTATATACTACATCACACGGGACACATCCTCTATATACTACAACCCCCTTGGACAGATCCTCTATATACTACACCACACGGTGTCTCCGCAAGATAAATTGACATGCTGCAGTCTATAAAGACGCACCGCATGTGCATATACACAGGTCTGCCACCTGCATGTTTGTACGGATAGTGGGCATGGGATTTCATAAAATCCCCTCCTCTATGCTGTAACATCTGGTTGCTGCGGCTGTACGCAGCGTTCAATCCGCAGCAAATACTGAATGAATCCCGAACGTGGAAATATACACTAAAATAATTACCGGTGGCCGTGTTCCACTGCAATGAAAAAGACCGAAGCAACGGCACAGCGGCAGAAGACGGGACTGCTGCGTATTTTATTACACACAGGGGAGCTGTATGATAGCTTTTTTTTCGTGGGATGAGATGTTTTTATTAGTACCATTTTGGGACAGATGTGATGTTTTGATCACTTGTTACAGCTTTTTTTGTGGAATTGTGGTGACCAGAAAAAAGGACATTTAGAATTCTTGAATTGTTTCTGTTTACGGTGTTTACCAACAGGGTTAATTGTTTTTATATTAACCCTTTATGTGCTTCACAGGAACTGAAGCAATGTGGAAGGAAAAAATTAACATTTAACTTTTTTTGCAAAAAATTTACTTCAGAACCAATTTTTTTTATTTTCACAAGTGTTAAAAGAGAAAATGAACAAAATTTGTTGTGCAATTTCTCCTGAATACGCTGATACCAAATATGTGGGGGTATACCACTTTTTGGGCGCACGGCAGAGGTGGCAAAGGGAAGGAGCACCGTTAGACTTTTTCAACGCAGAACACAAAGCATTACCAGACCCCAATCAGAGGGCAATACAACTTTCAAACTCCTTATCTATGAACTGTTCCAGTATTTATGTTCATCTCTATCTCCCATATTGACAGTTCTGCTTTACATCACTTGTCTTATCTATTGCATTGTTTCTGTGCTGTGTTGTGTATAAATATGTGATTCTTCAGATTTTGTATTAAGGCTGGGTCTCACATAACGATACACCAGCGATCCCGACAACGATCAGGATCGCTGGTGTATCGCTACATTATCGCTGCTGAGCTGTCAAACAGGCAGCTCAGGCAGCTATCAGTACAAGCGACACTGCGGGTAACATCGCTTAGTTACCCGCAGTGTACCTTGGATACCAGCGCCCTGATGCAGGGAGCTGGTAACCAAGGTACACATCGGGTTTCCAGGTGCTGTGCGGTGCCTGGAAACCCGCTGTGTACCTTGGTTACCAGCTCCCTGCATCAGGGAGCTGGTATCCAAGGTACACAGCGGGTTTCTAGGCACAGCCCCGCGCCTGGAAACCCGCTGTGTACCTTGGTTACCAGCGGATCGCTGGTCTCCCGCCTGTCACACGCAGCGATGCGTGCCTGTCAGCGGGAGACCAGCGATCAAAAAAATGTCCTGACATTTCAGCGACGATCAGTGATACCCGGCAGGGGGGCTGATCGTTGCTGAATGTCACACACAGCGATATCGCTGGTGAGCTCGCTGCCGCGTCACAAAACTAGTGACTCAGCAGCGATCTCGGTAGCGATATCGCTATGTGAGACGGGGGCTTTAGTCTTTGCCTGATGAAGAGACCTGAGTAGTCTTGAAAGCTTGCAATTTGTTACCATCTTTTCAATTAGCCATTAAAAGGTATCAACCACTGAGGACTCTCAATTCTAAATATTTTTCTATCTACTGGCTAACACGATACTAAGATATACATCTTTCCTGTAGGAAATATGCTTTCAGGTTGCCATCCAGTACAGTGGTTCAAAGGGTTATTGGTGTGTAACGTTGGGGCAGGGTAGACCTTGCATTCAATGCATAGGCAAACAGTATGCCAGTTCCAAATAAATAAGAATGAGAACTTTGGTTTCATTTGGCCATTCAGTACATTGCTTCAAAGGGTTATTGGGGTGCGTGTAACATTGGGCAGGGCAGGCCTTGCATTCAGTGCCTTGGCAAACAGTATGTCAGTACCAAATAAATAAGAATGGGAACTTTGGTTTCATGTGGCCATCCAGTACATTGCTTCAATAGGTTATTGGGGTGCAGGTAACATAGAGACAGGGCAGGCATTGCATTCAATGCATAGGCAAACAGTACAAGAGTACCAAATAAATAAGAATGGGAACTTTGTTTTAAAGTGGTCATCCAGTACGTTGGTTCAAAGGGTTATTGGGGTGCGTGTAACGTTAGGGCAGGGGAGGCCTTGCATTCAATGCATAGGCAAATAGTATTTTAGTAACAAATAAAGCTTAATGTGAACTTTAGTTTAATGTAGCCATCCAGTACGTGGGTTCAAAAGCTTATTGGGGTGCGTGTAACGTTGGGGCAAGGCAGGCCTTGCATTCAATGCATAAGCCAACAGTATAGGAGTACCAAATGAATAATTGGAACTTTGGTTGCATATGGTCATCCATGATGTCTGTTCAAAGGGTTGTTGGGGTGCGTGCGTCCAAATTTTGGGCAGCCCTGCCACTCACTGCATACGCAATAATAGTATAAGGGACTCACTGTTTAATAATGGGAACAACAAAGCATAGCCGGCTGATGGTGCTCTAAGAAAAATGAGGACCCACTGCTGGCACTATAAAATTAGATTTTGTGACTTTCAGAGTCTCTCCTTCACAAATGAAACAGCATGTGTCAGATGATGTGTCACACACCACATGGCCAAATAAGGTTGTAAAATTTTAAAATGACATTTCCCAGTGAATGCATTTGTCTTGGTGTAAAGCAATGGTAAAGTTGAAAAACGCATCAAATCCCAAGTGGTGGAGGTATATTTTTTTTGGGGGGGTTATTTATTTTGCCTTATATACAAATCATTACCCTGGAAAAGTGTCGTGGGTGTCAAAAATGCTTCCAGGGGTATTCCCCATGATGTTCCCATGTCATTGACCACTGTTTCCATCAATTTCAAATGTTTTTAGACCCTAAAAGGACCTCGGGGTCATGGCAAAAATGCTCGATTTTCCTGTAGACTTACGTTGGGCTTGTTGCTCGGGTCAAGCACCCGAGCATTGCAATTTGCTCGACCCGAGCAATGAGCACCCGAGCATTTTAGTGCTTGCTCATCACTAATAAATAACTAAAAAAACTACATACTCACCTTGGTCCCCTTCCCCAGCTCTCTGCTTCTGCTCCTGTCTCGGTGTCACCGGTGCACTGACTCTCCACAGTACGTGATGAAATGATGTCATCGCACCAGCTGTTTCACATGCTGATCGGCGAAAGTGGTCTGAGGCCCCTCCTCCACCGATGCATATATAGGCATTGGAGACAGCGAGTGGGCGGGCATGGTGCGGACCATGGACCACTATTTTCAACCCATTGACAGTCTCGGTCCGCGGGCCAGACTGAGATAGCCAGAGGGCCGAATGTGGTCCGTGGGCAGCACTTTGCCCAGTTCTGTTCTAGGGGGACTGAATGAAATAGCCGACTACAGAACTTGGCAATTTTGACAGTTCCAAAATCAATGAATAGTGTAGTAGTGCACATCCTCAATAACCATTAAAATGGAAGACCTCAGAGCTAAAATCTTTGGATTGATGGAATTCTTTACTTCACCCTTGTACATTTCTCACCCAACCACAGCCAAGATTTCTCCTGTGCATGCCTTATCTTCTGGAATTCAGTACTTCTACATGTCTGATTGTCTCCTACAATTGAATACTTCAAACACAACCTGAAAATTCATCTCTTCAGGAAAGCCTAAAACTTGCAATTAAACGACTGCTACCTCTACACCAGGGTTCCCCAACTCCAGTCCTCAAGGCCCACCAACAGATCATGTTTTCAGGATCTCCTTAGTATTGCCCAGGTGATAATTGGATCACCTGTGCAATACAAAGGAAATCCTGAAAACATGACCTGTTGGTGGGCCTTGAGGACTGGAGTTGGGGAACACTGCTCTAAACTATTCCCCTGATCTACCGTCTCCTTCCCCAATGCAAGAGTGTATGCCTGCATGAAGTGTCCTATTTCTTTCTTTACCAGTCTATCATTGTAACAATTTTTGCTGTACTATATATAGTGGGGATGCGGAGCACCTGCCAGGGCAGTGGGGATACTCGGTACCGGGCCGCTTTTTAAAGGGGCAGTGTCACAGCAGCAGTGACCCTGTCCATGGCCCTGGGCGTCCAATAAAAGGGGATGTGCCAGTCCATTCATGCTACTACAAAACATCCATCAGCTCTTCCTAACCAAAAACACACATGCACTGAGAACTTATGGCTGTCTATTTATGCTGTCCCAAGTCCCTCAGCTGTGCAATCCAGGTGTTGCCCCAAAAACCCAGAATAGCAGAAAAGGTGCAGACCAGAGTTTGACCTCCTTTCCTGCTGTTCACTAGTGTGAGGCATTTGCTGGAAGAAATATATCTTCCAACCAGCACTATACCCTTAACTGCATCACATACCCCCATTTTGTTAAACCTGGAGGGGGTGGATAAATGCCATGCAGTTAACTCTGAATAGGGAATCTGCATTACTTTTCAGCGTGCCCACCCGGTGATCCACTGTAAACTTGAAATTTTGTAGGGACAGGAGCCACTTGGTGACCTGAGCATTACCCTCACTGTCTTGATTTATCCAAGTAAGAAGGCAATGATCAGTCACCAGGCGAAATGTCCTCTCCAGCAAATAATATTGGAGAGACATAAATGTCCACTTAATGGCAAAGCACTCCCACTCCTCTATACTGTACCTGGTTTTGGCTGGAGTGAGCTTTCGGTTCAGGTAACCCACAGGGTGATCTTCCCCATTAATTTCCTCTGACAGAACTGCACCTAGACCTACTTCCAAGACATATTTTGCATGATAAACTCCTTTAGAAGTTGGTCGTATCCATCACAGGTGTCCCACACAATATCGACTTCAATGTCATGAAGGCCTCCTGGATCTGAACATCCCACAGGACCAATACAAATTTCTTCCCTTTCAGGCAGTCCAACAATGGAGACGACATTGTTGAAAAATTTTGAATAATTCTCCTGTAATACCCAAGTAACCTCTGGAAAGTTCTCACATGCCTCATTGTGAGAGGATGAGACTGATTCTGTATCACTTCTATTTTGTTCAATTGGGGTTTGATGACTCCCTGTCCAATGCTGTACCCTAAGTACCGAGCTTCTTCCAACCCAATTTCTTTGGATTGGTGGTCAGGCGCTTACTGAAGGCAGTCCACTACTTCCTGCACCTTCAGTAGAAGACTCCCCCAGTCCGCGCTGTAGACTACGATATCATCGAGGTATGCTTAGGCATATTGACAATGGGGATGGAATATGATATCCATTAACTGCTGGAACATTGCTTGAGTGCCATGCAAGCCAAAAGGTAATACCTTATATTGATACAGCCCTTGTGTGGGATAAAGGCTGTTTTCTCCTTGGCGGCCTCCATCGAAGTTATCTACCAGTACTCTTTTCAGAGGTCCAGAACAGAAAAATAGCAAAATAGCAGACTTGCCCAAACTGCTCTATCAACTCATCCACCTGAGGCATGGGGTAGGCATCAAATTTAGATATTTCATTGAGTCTCTGGGAGTTGTTACAGAACTGTAACATTCCATCTGGTTATGTATTAGTTCTATTGGGCTAGCCCACTCACTCCAGGAGTACGCAATGACCCCTAGTCACAGTATAGATTTCACCTCCTCCGAAACAGCTTGCCACCAAGCTTCAGGCTCCTGATATGGCTTTAGTCAGATTTTGACCTAGAGCTGAGTAACAAAATCATGCTGGATTTTGGAAGCACTCCCAGGGAGTTCGGAGAAGACATCCATATTACGACTAACAACCACCCGCGACTCCTAAACTTGTTTAGTGGTCAGCGTGTCCACTATTCCTACTACGGTGGAAACTCCCCTGAAACTACCGAAGATTGTCCAAACCTGGATATGGATGATCAAACCCATACTGGAAAGTTCAGGGTCTGTACTGGACACCTAATGTCCGTTACCGGACCCCAAACACAGACTTTTTAACTTTACGTCCGGTTTCCTGTTTGGGTTGTTTACCAGTCCAATAAAGCATTAAGACTGTTGACACTTCTGGAGCCTTCACAACCATGCCAAGTATTGGCATAGCTGTGATTGGCCTGTGCAGCATGTGACACAGCCTGTATAAAGACTGGATCACGTGTGCCACCACCATTATGCTCCCATTAGTGTAGGGATAGGTCACAGCTAGACTGAGGGACAGATTTTATGTGCACACGCTGCAAAAAAAACCCTATGTGTACTCAGCAACCCATATCGGAGGTAGTATTGTGATACTGTAATAAAAGCCACTGTGTATAGTCTGCACCCCTACCTCTTGGAGTACTGTCCTTTAAGCTGATGTGTGTGCTCTGCACCCCAGCCTATGGGAGTACTGTCCTTTAAGCCGCTGTTTGTATTCTGCATCCACCAGCCTGTGGGAGTACTGTTCTTTTAAGCGGCCGTGAACAGTTTTGAAAATAAATATACTGTACAGTATCTCATCAGCCATCTCATTACCGTGACTAGGCCTGAAAAAATAATTTTTCTGGGCCGCTGTGTGTTTTCTAGCAGTTTTGAAAATAAATATATTGCATCAGCAGTCTCATTGCCATTTTTAGGCCCCCCAAAAAAATTTCTGGACTGGTGCGTGTTTTTTGGTAGTCTGGGAAATAAATAATTGGCATTAGCCAATTATTGTCATTGTTATTGTCATTTCTAGGTAAAAATAAATCATTTTTCTGGACTGGCATGTGTTGTTTTAGCGGTCTGGGAAAATAAATACCGTATATACTCGTTTGTAAGCCGAGATTTTCAGCACATTTTTTGTGCTGAAAATACCCCCATCGGCTTATATACGAGTCATTGTGCAGAAAGCCAGCGGGGGAGAGGGAGCTGCAGCAGGAGCCAGTGCATGGGACATCATACTCACCCTCCTCGTGCCATCACTGAACGTCCCTGCATCCTCCGTTGTCCTGGGGCCGGCAGTTACTTTCTGTGTTGAGCGGTCACATGGTACCGCTCATTAAGGTAATGAATATGGACGCGACTCCACTCCCATAGCCGTGGAGGCATATTCATTACCTTAATGAGCAGTACCATGGGACCACTCGACACAGGAAGTAGCTGCCGGCCACAGGACAACAGAGGATTTAGAGTCGTTCAGCGATGGCATGAGGAGGGTGAGTATAATGGGGGGAGCTTTGAGGAGGATGGGGGAAGCACTGAGGAGGACAGGGGAAGCACTGAGGAGGACGGGGAAGCACTGAGGAAAACGAGGGAAGCACTGAGGAGGAAGGAGGACGGGGAAGTACTGAGGAGGACAGGGGAAGCATTGAGGAGGACGGGGAAGCACTGAGGAAAACGGGGGAAGCACTGAGAAGGAAGGAGGACGGGGAAGTACTGAGGAGGACAGGGGAAGCACTGAGGAGGACGGAGGAACCACTAAGGAGTACGGGGAAGCACTGAGGAGGACGGGGAAGCACTGAGGAGGATGGGGGAGGTACTGAGGAGCATGGAGGAGGATGGGGGAAGTACTGAGGAGCACGGAGGAGGATGGGGAAGCACTGAGGAGGACGGGGAAGCACTGAGGAGGACGGGGAAGCTGTCTAATTGATATTTTTAGTCCAAAGAAATAATTTTTCAGGACAGCTGTGTGTTTTCTCATAATTTTGCAAATAAATAAATTGCATCAGCTGTCTCTTTGCCATTTCTAGGTCCAAAAAATATTTATTCTGGACTGGTGTAGTTTTTAGTAGTAGTAGGGGAAATAAATAATTGCCATCAGCCATCTATTTGCCATATCTAAGCCAAATAAATAATTTTTCAGGACCTCTGTGTGTTTTCTAGTACTGTTTAGAGATGGGTGGAGCCCTGGATGTTCAGGCCCAGTAGATTCAGCCAAACAGTTAAAATAATTTTCGGGTCCAGGTACCAGAACAGTAACCGGACCTGAATTTGAACCCGGACCCCATTCACTGCTTCTGATCAGCGGTAAAATCATTATCGCCGGTCAGACAGCAGCGGTTCCCACTGTGCACTCTAAATAAATAATAATAAAAAAAAAACAGCATGAGTTCCCCTGTATTTTTGATAACCAGCCAGGCAAAACTGACAGCTGGGGACTGCAACCCTCAATTGTCAGCGATAGCAAGGCTAGTTATCAGGAATAGAGGGGTGCCCTCCCATTTTTGACAACCAGCTTTCCTAAAGCGGACAGCTGGGGGCTGGTATTCTCACGCTGGAAAGGGGCCATTGATATTGGCCTCCAGTCTAAAAACAGCAGCCTGCAGCCACCCAGAAAAGGCACATTTATTAAAGTAGTCTGTGACATTCTTTCAATTAATGGACTTTATTCTGTCTGTGTGTTTATATACAATATAACTACAGTCATGGCCAAAAGTTTTGAGAATGACACAAATATTATATTTTCACATGATCTGCTGCCCTCTGGTTTTTATGTGTGTTTCACAGATGTTTTTATCACAGACAGAAATATAATCATTGCAAACATATGAGTAACAAAAGCTTATTTTGACAGATAGAATGAGTTAATGCAGCAAGTCAATATTTGCAGTGTTGACCCTTCTTCTTCAGGACCTCTGTAATTCTCCCTGGCATGCTCTCAATCAACTTCTGGACCAAATCCTGACTGATAGCAGTCCATTCTTGCACAATCAATGCTTTCATTTTGTCAGAATTTTTAGGTTTTTGTTTGTCCACCCGTCTCTTGACGATTGACCACAAGTTCTCAATGGGATTAAGTTCTGGGGAGTTTCCAGGCCATGGACCCAAAATCTCTATGTTTTGTTCCCTGAGCCATTTAGTTATCATCTTTGCTTTATGGCAAGGTGCTCCATCATGCTGGAAAAGGCATTGTTGATCGCCAAACTGCTCTTGGAGGGTTGGGAGAAGTTGCTCTTGGAGGACATTCTGGTACCATTCTTTATTCATGGCTGTGTTTTTAGGCAAGATTGTGAGAGAGCCGATTCCCTTGGCTGAGAAGCAACCCCACACATGAATGGTTTCAGGATGCTTAACAGTTGGCATGAGACAAGACTGGTGGTAGCTCTCACCTTGTCTTCTCCGAATGAGGCGTTTTCCTGATGTCCCAAACAATCGAAAAGGGGATTCATCAGAGAAAATAACTTTACCCCAGTCCTCAGCAGTCCACTGCCTGTACCTTTTGCAGAATATCAGTCTGTCCATGATGTTTTTTCTGGAGAGAAGTGGCTTCTTTGCTGCCCTCCTTGAGACCAGGCCTTGCTCCAAGAGTCTCCGCCTCACAGTGCGTGCAGATGCACTCACACCTGCCTGCTGCCATTCCTGAGCAAGCTCTGCACTGCTGGTAGCCTGATCCCGCAGCTGAAACACTTTTAAGAGACGGTCCTGGTGCTTGCTGGTCTTTCTTGGGCGCCCTGAAGCCTTTTTGGCAACAATGGAACCTCTCTCCTTGAAGTTCTTGATGATGCGATAGATTGTTGACTGAGGTGCAATCTTTCTAGCTGCGATACTCTTCCCTGTTAGGCCATTTTTGTGCATTGCAATGATGACTGCACGTGTTTCTTTAGAGATAACCATGGTTAACAGAAGAGAAACAATGATGCCAAGCACCAGCCTCCTTTTAAAGTGTCCAGTGGTGTCATTCTTACTTAATCATGACAGATTGATCTCCAGCCATGTCCTCATCAACACCCACACCTGTGTTAATGGAGCAATCACTGAAAAGATGTTAGCTGGTCCTTTTAAGGCAGGGCTGCAATGATGTTGAAATGTGTTTTGGGGATAAAGTCCATTTTCTAGCCAAATATTGACTTTGCAAGTAATTGCTGTTAAGCTGATCACTCTTTATACCATTCTGAAGTATATGCAAATTGCCATTAGAAAAAGTGAAACAGTAGACTTTGTAAAAATTAATATTTGTGTCATTCTCAAAACTTTTGGCCATGACTGTACGAGTATAAGATTAGTAATTGATAGACGCCTCTCGGTTATGAAGCCTGTGGACTTGATGTCACCGGAAAATACAAAGGTGACATCAACCCCACAAATATAAACCCCACATGCCACCGCTACAGAGCAAGTGGGATGAGTCGGGCAAAGCATCAGAATTGGCACATCTAATAGATGCACCTTTTCAGGGTGGCTGCTGGCTGCTCTTTTTAGGCTGGGGGGCGCAATATTAATGGCCCTTTAAAATGTTGTTTTTTTAATTATTTATTTAAATAATTTTAAAAAAAGCATGGGTGCCCCTCTATTCTTGATAACCAAACCTCCTAACGCTATTTAGAGCGCAGGTGTCGGCTGATGACTACTCCCATCAGCCGCCATCTGCTCTCGCTGTTATTAGTGGCAGCAGGGGTAGACTGATGGGAGCATTAGTTCCATCAGCTGACGCCAGTAACCGGAGGTAAACTTTTTACCTCCGATCACAGCTGCGGGCTCACACTGTCATTTGACAGCGTGAGAACCAGGGCTGTCTGACCATCAGTAATCAGTTTACCACCGCATAGTACTGTTGCAAATAAATAAATCAACGCTTTCTCCAACTCCAATGAAGATAGCATCAAATAAGGGATGTGGACGTGGACGTGGTGGTGATAGTTTAGTTATTGATACTGGTGGTGTAGCTGATGAATGGAGAGGATGTGGTCATTCTGTACCTTCTACGTATCCTTCAACTGGTGCACGCTTGTTACAGGATGTTATGCATCCTTTTATAGGCCCGAATACCATTGCACGAATAGTGAGGCCACAATATGTTGAAAAGGTGTTATATTGGATGGCTGAGAGTGGCTCCAGTTCCTTTGCATTATTGTCCACCCGCTCCACTGCAGGAAGCGCAGATTTGGCACCTGAGGACCATGGTCATCTGGCTTTCACCTTACACCCTTGCAAATCAGCCAAGCAGTCTTAGCCCCAAGTCATGCAGCAGTCTTTTCTGCTTTTTGATGACTCGGATGGCTGTTGTTCCGTGTTCCATCCAACTGCCCCTGCTCCAGAAGTGGAAGAGACTTGAGTCCACTGATGCCCAATCACTTGTTAGGTTCGAGATTGAAAGCATGGGAGGTCTAGTTCACACAGTCAGTAGACCACCACAGCACATCTCAGATGATGATGAAACTCAATTGCCACATCTTTTTGCAGTGTGCAGACTGGCAAGGATGGCAGGGTTGAGATGTCGATGGAAGGTGATGCGGGGGATCATGAGGTCCTAGACCCCCCATGGAGCAGAGGCCTTCGTGTTATGTTACGGTAACTGAGGAGTGCAGGTAAAAAAGGCAATACACCAGAGCAGTTGGAATCTATGAGATTGCAGTACCCTGACTAACCACCGCAACTAGAGGCAGCCGTGGAGCGTTCCTACGTTGGTCCTAGACGCCTCGTCACAGCCTGAGAAACTAACTACACCTAAAGATAGAAATAGGAAAGCTATCTGCCCCGGAGCAGACCCCAAAGATAATAGAAAGCCCCCAAACATGTAATGGCGGTTAGACAAGAGGAAATACTGACACAGAAAGAAAATAGTATGAGCAAACGCTGGGGCCCAAACTATCTAAATAGAAAAGGACAGGAAGGGTACTTACTGCAATCTCAGAAAACCCTGAAAAACACCAACTCTACTAATTTCAAAATCACCTGAGATCACACGACCTCTACCACCTAAATTAGTTCTCTGGTGTAACAAAATCAAGACAGCAGCCACTGAAAAAACTGGAAAAGCAAAAGTACAAAACTCAGTGGCTGAACAAACTGAGAGGGCAAAAGCCCCCGGAGGGGACCCAGAAGGCCCCCACAGAAGTGCAGGACAAAATGCAAAAATATAGCACAAACACAAAAGAAGAAAATGTCTTATCTGATAGCAGGAGATGCAGACACGACACAGCAGGCTACAAGGGAAACTGGAAAGAAGGATTCAGACCAGAACAATTGATCACCGGCAACCCTGATGGGAAAATGACTCCCTTATATAAGACCAGTCAGTAACACCTGATTCCCAGTCCTCACAATCTTCACTAGTACCGCTTGTAACCACCAGAGGGAGCCTCTGCTCAGAACTCATCTCAAACCCATTCACAACACCTTCGGTTGTGAACACTTTTAATCTGACTTCTGAGTCTGGGCTCCCTCTGGTGGTTACTGCTGGTAATGAAGCTGCTCTGACTAACATAAGTCTTTCATCTGATGGGAATGATTGGAAATCAGGTGTTGCTGATTGGGGAGATTTAAGTGAGCAGCCTTCCCATGATTCTTGCCGGTGTTTTGTTTCTTCCTAGCCTCTTGGAAGTCTACTTATCCCTGCTGTGTCCTGCATCTTTCAGATAAGTTATTTCGCTGTTTAAATCTGTGGCTTTTGTTTACATTTTGCTTTTCTCTGTTTTCTGCCTTGCTGGAATTAGTTCAGCCGGAATTCCCTGCGGGAACCCGTGCTGAACTCTGTGTTCATTTGCCACAGCCTGCTTCAGTCTTTTCTGTGGTTTTAGTTCCCTGTTATTTCAGTATCTGTTATTTTGCTTCCAGTAACACCAGAGTTCTGATTTAGCTGGGGCGAGGTTGTGTGGCCTTAAGATTTTTGCATATCAGACGAGTTGGAGTTTTTCTTAGGGTTTTTGCTGGATTGCAGACAGTATCCTTTCCTGTCCTGTGCTTTCTAGACAGCCTGGGCCCCTGCGTTTGCTTACACTGTTTTCTGCCTGTATTTGTGCCTCATCTGCCTCACTGTCAATACATGTTTGGGGGCTATTTATTCCTTTGGGGCTCTACTCCGAGGCAGTTAGCTTTCCCCTTTCTCTCTTTAGGCTTAGTTAACTCTTTGGCTGTGTTGAGACGTCTAGGTCATCATAAGTATGAGTCGCACAACACCAGGGTTATGGTGTACTCGGCACCGAGCCCGTTGAAGTCTATGGGGGATGTCATGGTTAGCACAGCTCGGTCCGTTGCCCTGGGCGCTCATACAAAGGGGGATATTTACAGGTGATTGAAGTAATAGTTCGTGACGCCACCTGTGGTTTCTGATCAGGTAGACCAGCGCTGCAGGGTTAATCTTCTGAGGGGATGTTACTGGGCAGCAAGATGTTAAGTCTTCCACAGGTAAGACTAGATCCCTCAAAGTATATGGCGGTGCAGGGTGCAGGTAATAAGTCAGTCACACACATGCCAGTCTCTTTCCATACCTTTACTGATGAAGGTTGCAGGTATGTCCCGGGAAGCTGCTCAGGGTGGAGTAAGTACATCCAGGTAATCGCCAAGTAGGTTTAAGGCCTCCTTTCCCTTTTAAAGTGTATGAGTCCTAACCTGCGTGAAGTCAGGTTTAACTCTAAGCAAGACAGCTTCGCCCGGCCAACATTGTGGTGGAAGTCTTCTTCTGGAAATAACTAAGTCTATCTGGCTGCGCACGCCCGACTCCTGTTCTCCCTGACCCCAGTTACGTATCGACACTTAGGGCTACCCTCTGTGACTTGAAGTCCAGCAGGGATTCCGGTGTTTCTCTCACTAGCCGTAAAGGTTCTAGCAATACTTCGGACCCGGTGTCCGGTTAAGTCGAGTGAAGGTGATCTGTCACCGAAGTCACTCCTTTCTTGGTTCACCACTCGCCCGTCGCCCTACTCTCACCCTTAACATGAGCACGGGGTAGCAGTAGGTGTAGTAGTCATCAGCTTCCTTCCTTCTAAAGTTCACTGACCGATTCTCAGTTAGCTCGATGTTCTGATGACTGTAGTCCCCTTCCTTCAGTTCCTTCAAAGACTCTGTCCAGAGCAGCTCTCAGGACCTTTCGTCAGACTGAATACATGCTTGCTCCGAGAGTCACTTTCCACATTCATAGGGTACTAGCAGTCCGTCTGTTCTGAGATAACAGATTGCAATCTTTCTCTTCTGTCTCATCTGACAGGAAATCTCCACACGTCTGGCTAGTATGACTCACTAGCACACACTGATCTAATCTACTACGTCTCTCACACCCCCTTAAATACTCTAAAGGGGCTCCCTCTGGTGGTAATCTAGGGAAGTGTGAGATGTGAATGAATATCAGGTTTTGCAATTACCTTTCAGTACATACTCCTGGAACATGTGTACCAAGCGCAGCTGGGCCACACAAGTACATCCCACGGCTAATTCTAGTTGTGTTGTCAGTTTAGAGGTCTGCAAACCGCTCAGTTACCAACTTCTCTGGTGTGTGGTTGACTAGTCTATTGTTATGTTTCGGTAGCTGAGGAGTGCAGGTAAAAAAGGCAATACACCAGAGCAGTTGGAATCTATGAGATTGCAGTACCCTGACTAACCACCACAACTAGAGGCAGCCGTGGAGCGTTCCTACGTTGGTCCTAGACGCCTCGTCACAGCCTGAGAAACTAACTACACCTAAAGATAGAAATAGGAAAGCTATCTGCCCCGGAGCAGAACCCCAAAGATAATAGAAAGCCCCCAAACAAGTAATGACGGTTAGACAAGAAGAAATACTGACACAGAAAGAAAATAGTATGAGCAAACGCTGGGGCCCAAACTAACTAAATAGAAAAGGATAGGAAGGGTACTTACTGCAATCCCAGAAAACCCTGAAAAGCACCAACTCTACTAGTTTCAAAATCACCTGAGATCACACGACCTCTACCACCTAAATTAGTTCTCTGGTGTAACAAAATCAAAACAGCAGCCACTGAAAAAACTGGAAAAAGCAAAAGTACAAACATCAGTGGCTGAACTAAACTGAGAGGGCAAAAGCCCCCGAAGGGGACCCAGAAGGCCCCCAAAGAAGTGCAGGACAAAATGCAAAAATATAGTTTAAAACAAAAAAGAAGAAAATGTCTTATCTGTTAGCAGGAGATGCAGACACGACACAGCAGGCTACAAGGGAAACAGGAATGAAGGATTCAGACCAGAACAATTGATCACCGGCAACCCTGATGGGAAGGTGACTCCCTTATATAAGACCAGTCAGTAACACCTGATTCCCAGTCCTCACAATCTTCACTGAACAGACCAGTACCGCTTGTAACCACCAGAGGGAGTCTCTGCTCAGAACTCATCTCAAACCCATTCACAACAGTACCCCCCCCTTGAGGAGGGGTCACCGAACCCTCATTTGAGCAACCAGGTCGGTCAAGATTAGTTCTATGATACGCATGGATGAGTCTCCTAGCATGGATGTCCGAAGCAAACACCCAAGAATTGTCTTCCTGACCATAACCTCTCCACTTAACCAAATACTGGAGTTTCCGTCTAGAAAAACGAGAATCTAATATTTTCTCAACCACATACTCCAGATTGCCCTCAACCAAAACAGGGTCAGGAGGCACAGCAGCAGGAACCACTGGCTCAACAAACCTCTTCAACAAGGACTTGTGGAACACGTTATGGATCTTAAATGTCCCTGGAAGAAGCAAACAAAAAGAAACAGGATTAAGAATCTCAATGATCTTATAAGGTCCAATGAACCTAGGCTTAAATTTAGGAGATGCTACTCTCATAGGAATATTCTTTGAGGACAACCAGACCAAGTCCCCCACTTTAAACCGAGGACCATCAGTCCTATGCCGGTTAGCAAACCGCTGGGCCTTCTCCTGAGAGAGGGACAACCTCTCCACTACCTGGTCCCAAATCTGTTGCATACGCTCCACAACAGAGTCAACACCTGGACAGACAGAAGCCTCCGTCTGTCCTGAAGAAAATCGAGGGTGAAACCCAGAATTACAGAAAAACGGAGACATCAAAGTGGCAGAGCTAGCCCTATTATTAAGAGCAAACTCAGCCAAAGGTAAAAAAGAGACCCAGTCATCCTGATCAGCAGACACAAAGCATCTAAGATAAGTCTCCAATGTCTGGTTTGTTCTCTCAGTTTGACCATTGGTCTGAGGATGAAATGCCGAGGAAAAAGACAATTGAACACCCAGTTTAGAACAAAAAGTCCTCCAAAATCTGGAAACAAACTGGACTCCTCTGTCAGACACAATGTTCTCAGGAATGCCGTGTAAACGAACCACGTGCTGAAGGAACAACGGCACCAATTCAGAGGAGGAAGGCAACTTAGGTAATGGCACAAGATGTATCATTTTGGAAAACCTATCACAAATTACCCAGATGGTGGTCATTCTCTGAGAAACAGGAAGGTCGGAAATGAAATCCATAGAGATATGGGTCCATGGTCTCTTGGGCACAGGCAATGGCATCAACAAACCACTAGAGCGAGAGCAAGGCTTGGAGCGAGAGCAAGTCCCGCAGGACTGCACAAATTCCCTGACATCACGAGACAAGGTAGGCCACCAAAAGGACCGACTAACCAAGTCTCTGGTACCAAAAATTCCGGGATGCCCAGCCAATGCGGAACAATGAATCTCAGACATCACACTCTTTTTCCACTGGTCCGGGACAAACAATTTTCCAACAGGGCAGCACTCGGGCCTATCCTCCTGACAACCCTCCAGAGCAAGTCTCAAATTGGGCGAGATGGCGGAAAGAACTACACCCTGTTTCAAAATAACAGAAGGATCAGATAACTCAGGAGAGTCCGCAAGGAAACTCCTCGAGAGGGCATCCGCCTTAACATTCTTAGTGCCAGGAAGAAAGGAAACCACAAAATTAAAACGTGTGAAAAACAAGGCCCACCTGGCCTGTCTAGGATTGAGTCGCTTGGCAGATTCCAGATAGACCAGATTCTTATGGTCCGTAAGGACCACCACCTGATGTTTGGCTCCCTCCAGCCAATGTCTCCACTCTTCAAAAACCCACTTCATGGCCAATAACTCCCGATTACCCACGTCATAATTACGTTCAGTAGGAGAAAATTTTCGAGAGAAAAAGGCACAAGGGTTACTTTTAGAGGTCTCTGGATCTTTTTGGGACAAAACGGCACCTGCCCCAATTTCAGAGGCATCAACCTCCACCTGAAATGGCAGAGAAACATCAGGCTGCTGTAGAACAGGAGCAGAAGTGAATCTCTGCTTAAGTTCCTGAAACGCAGAGACTGCCTCAGGAGGCCAATTCACCACATCAGAACCCTTTCTGGTCAAATCAGTTAATGGTTTAACAATAACCGAGAAATTACCAATAAATTTACGATAAAAATTGGCAAAACCCAAAAATCTCTGAAGAGCCTTTAATGAAGTAGGTTGGACCCAATCACAGATGGCCTGAACCTTGACCGGGTCCATTTCAATAACAGATGGGGACAAAATGAATCCCAGAAATGAGATCCTCTGTACGCCAAAAAGACACTTTGATCCCTTCACATACAGAGCATTCTCTCTCAAAATCTGGAACACAGTTCGAACATGTTTCACATGAGAGTCCCAGTCATTAGAAAAAATCAAGATATCATCCAAATAAACAATCAGAAATTTGTCCACAAAATCCCTGAAAATGTCATTCATGAAGGACTGGAAGACGGAAGGAGCATTAGTGAGCCCAAAGGGCATCACTAGGTACTCAAAATGCCCTTCAGGGGTATTGAATGCCGTCTTCCATTCATCCCCGTGCTTAATGCGAATAAGGTTATACGCCCCCCTGAGGTCAAGCTTGGTAAACCAAGTAGCGTTTTTCACCCTGGAAAACAGGTCAGAAATCAAGGGTAACGGGTATTGATATTTCACAGTAATATTGTTCAAGAGACGATAATCAATACACGGCCTTAATGAACCATCTTTTTTGGCCACAAAGAAGAAACCGGCACCTAAGGGTGAAGAGGATGGTCTGATATGACCCTTCTCCAATGATTCCTTGATATAAGACCGCATAGCGTCATGTTCAGGTACAGACAAGTTAAAAAGGCGACCTTTAGGGAATTTACTACCCGGCACTAATTCAATAGCGCAGTCATAGCTCCTATGGGGAGGCAAGGATGCAGATTTACTTTCGCTAAACACATCAGAAAAATCAATCAAAAAGTCAGGAACATCCTGAGCCTGGGGGGAGGCAGAAAAAACAGGAGTGTTGGTATTAACACATTGGCAGCCCCAACTGGTTACAGACACAGATTTCCAATCCAAAACAGGATTATGAGACTGTAACCAAGGGAAACCCAGCACGATAATGTCATGCAGATTATACAGAACCAAAAATTTGCAGCACTCCTGGTGATCAGGTTCAACCCTCATTATCACCTGAGTAGAAAACTGGGGTTTATTCTCAGCCAAAGGGGTAGAATCGATCCCCAGTAGGGGAATAGACTTCTGTAGGGGTATCAAGGGAAACCCACAACGTTTAGCAAAATCATAATCCATCAGGTTAATAGCTGCTCCAGAATCAACGAAAGCCTGAGCAGAAAATGAGGACAGAGAGCATATCAGAGTGACAGTTAATAAAAACTTAGTCTGAACACTACCCAAGACAACTGAGCGTGCAAAACGTCTTCCCCGCTTAGGGCAGACTGAAATAGCATGAGAGGCATCACCACAGTAGAAACATAACCCATTGCTCTTTCGAAACTCATGACGCTGTGCCCCAGACACCACTCCATCACACTGCATGGGTTCAGAAGCTGGTTCACAAGGCAACACCATTCCACGCATACTTCTCCGCTCACGCAAACGTCTGTCAATTTGAATCGCTAATGACATAGAATCATTGAGACCAGAGGGGACAGGGAATCCCACCATAACATCCTTTACATTATCTGACAGACCCTTCCGGAAAAGGGCTGCCAAAGCGTCGTCATTCCATTTGGTCAGGACTGCCCACCTACGGAATCTCTGACAGTATAACTCAGCGTCATAAGGCCCCTGATTTAATGCCAACAAGGCTTTTTCAGCTTGATCAGTGACATTAGGCTCATCGTACAATAACCCCAAAGCCTGAAAAAATGCATCAACATCACTCAAAACAGGATCCCCAGGTGTCAGGGAAAAAGCCCAATTCTGAGGATCGCCGCGCAGGAGAGAGATGATAATTTGAACCTGCTGCGCTGCGTTCCCTGAGGACTTAGATTTTAAGGCAAAAAACAATTTACAATTATTTTTGAAATTCTGAAACTTAGCTCGATCCCCCAAAAACAAATCTGGCATGGGGATCCTAGGTTCCACAACAGGCAACCTAGCAAGATATGCAGCAATACTCTGAACCTCAGTGGCAAGCTGATCCACACGGCCAGACAACCGTGCAAACTCCATTGAGAGAAAAGATCCTCCCCAGCACCCAGAGATACAGAGGGAAAAAAAAAATAATGCAACAAATAGAAAAATATCTCTGACAACTCTGACAACCTTTTTTCTTTCACAATATTTTTTCCCTTCTGTGAGTACCATACAATTTTCAATTTTTTGGCCGGTGATACTGTTATGTTTCGGTAGCTGAGGAGTGCAGGTAAAAAAGGCAATACACCAGAGCAGTTGGAATCTATGAGATTGCAGTACCCTGACTAACCACCACAACTAGAGGCAGCCGTGGAGCGTTCCTACGTTGGTCCTAGACGCCTCGTCACAGCCTGAGAAACTAACTACACCTAAAGATAGAAATAGGAAAGCTATCTGCCCCGGAGCAGAACCCCAAAGATAATAGAAAGCCCCCAAACAAGTAATGGCGGTTAGACAAGAAGAAATACTGACACAGAAAGAAAATAGTATGAGCAAACGCTGGGGCCCAAACTAACTAAATAGAAAAGGATAGGAAGGGTACTTACTGCAATCCCAGAAAACCCTGAAAAGCACCAACTCTACTAATTTCAAAATCACCTGAGATCACACGACCTCTACCACCTAAATTAGTTCTCTGGTGTAACAAAATCAAAACAGCAGCCACTGAAAAAACTGGAAAAAGCAAAAGTACAAACATCAGTGGCTGAGCTAAACTGAGAGGGCAAAAGCCCCCGAAGGGGACCCAGAAGGCCCCCAAAGAAGTGCAGGACAAAATGCAAAAATATAGTACAAAAACAAAAAGAAGAAAATGTCTTATCTGTTAGCAGGAGATGCAGACACGACACAGCAGGCTACAAGGGAAACAGGAATGAAGGTTTCAGACCAGAACAATTGATCACCGGCAACCCTGATGGGAAGGTGACTCCCTTATATAAGACCAGTCAGTAACACCTGATTCCCAGTCCTCACAATCTTCACTGAACAGACCAGTACCGCTTGTAACCACCAGAGGGAGTCTCTGCTCAGAACTCATCTCAAACCCATTCACAACAGTCTATTTTGCCTTTTATCCTCCTTGGCTACCTAATCATAACAGCCTTCCTAGTGACGTCCACAGTTTGGAGGATGAGGAGGTGGACATTCTGCCACAGCAGCACAGAGAAAAAGAGGGAGCAGGGTGAAAAGGAACAATGGGCAGTCCCTAGCCAGTAAATCAGCTGCTACTGCGCACCACACTGCTGAAATAAGCACACCAAAGACAGCGCAAAAGAGCTCCCTAGTGTGGTATTTCTTCAGGGAATGTGCTGCTGATAAGCAACAGGTGTTTACACTATGTGCCAACAGACCCTGAAGTGAGGCATAAATGTTCTGAACCTGAGCACTACCTGTATGACAAGGCATCTGAATTGCAAGCAGGAGGTGAAGTGGAGTACACACCTTCAAAAGCATAAAAACAAGTGCATAATTGTTTAGGGAAAAAGAGAATCCATTGCTAGAGAATCTTAAAAAAATAATTTTTAATGAATTTTAATGAATTAAAATTATGATGTTTTAAAAATTTAAGCAGGTAGAACAAAAGGGTGGCACCCTGCACTCATCTCAAAAGCTCTGGGCATGTCGTAAGTATATTTATCTACATTGGTTTGATCTAACTTCATGCACTCTATGAACTTTTCTTTGCCTTAGCGGTTTACTTTAATCGAAATTTCAATTACTGAATAATAGCTATCCCAGAACATTACCAGACTACTTTACCATGAGCATCATTTTACACTAATCATGTCTCTGTCTTTATAATATAAGCAAATGCACTTTACAATTAAGCTATCAGTAACTTTGCATTGGTCCAAATGAGTTTAAACCTGGATAATAGAATCTGTAGCTAAGATATTTTTGGTCATCTAAATACTTAACATTATTCGCCCGTGATGAAAACTCTATACAGGATGTATTCATCGGATTATTGATGTCAGTGTGCCACCATTTTGTTCTACCTGCTTGAAGTTTTAAAACATCATAATTTTTAAATACAATTCATTAAAATTAATTTTTTTAAGATTCTCTTACAATTTTTTTCCCTATAAAATTATGCACTTAGGGATGTGCTGTTAATATATTTGATATCTGTGTTCTGTCCTCACTAAATCAGGTAGGCTCATGTAGCTATACAGGCAGATGAACCACTATACCGGGGTCCAATAAGGAGACTGTGGTTGAGTCTGTGTTTTTACTGAACGTGATAGTATATTGACGTGTAGTGTTGAGCGATACGATACTGCAAATATTGGGTATCGGCCGATATTAGCTCTATCGGTCTTTCGATACTTCTTTTCGATATTTTCGTCTTATCGAATACCGGAATCGGAAGTTCCCATAATTCTTTGCGAGGCAATGTGATTTTAGTCAGCCAATGAGGAATCCTAAGAAGTGTGGGCACATCCTGTACTGCTGCGGTCATGTTAACTAATGGCATGGCTGTGATTGGATGCTGAAATGATGTCAGAATGCACTATAAAAGGCGCCGCCGCCATTTTAGCGTCACTGTGCTGTGAATTCAGTAAGGGACAGAACGCTGCTGTGCTGACTCTGAGGGACAGTTAGAGATTGCGATTTAGTGTACTGTGCTGTAGGCAGGCTAGCACCAACCGCTGTGTAAAGCTTCCTTTTGCCTGCAGTGTTGTTTTAACAGCTCTGCAAGGTGTGTGTGTGAGAGTGCAGGTGACGCTGCAGTTTGCTCTGCATGCAACGCTGTCTGTAGGCATCTGCACATGTCACTCACAGACTCTTTTTTTTCCCCTTCAGTGTAATTCTTGCAGGTCCATGCAATTTAACTATTAGTGTGACGCGCTTCCATCCGTATCCAATACATTGGTTGCAAACACTATAGAAGTAGACAAAGGAGTAGCCTTTCACAGATTGTGAACAGTTGTGTTTCAGTGTTCACTTCAGTCTGTGTTTTTTATTTTTTGAGTGCACATCACGCTCCAGTTACTTGTTCAAGCACTGCTGCTTGTACTCTGCTGAGCGTGTCTCAGTGCCTCATCCTTTTCATTTATCTCCAATTGGTTCTGCTCCATTCCATTTAAAATATAATCTATTAGTGTGACGCGCTTCCATCCGTATACAATACATTGGTTGCAAACACTATAGAAGTAGACAAAGGAGTAGCCTTTCACAGATTGTGAACAGTTGTGTTTCAGTGTTCACTTCAGTCTCTGCGTAATAACCACACTTAGGCCTTATAACTTTTCTGACTTTCTTTATCAATCTACCAAGATGAAGAAGTCAGTGAGTAAGGCACGTGGTCGTGGCCGTGGAGTTTCAGCAGGGAGAGGACGTGGGGATTCTGTGTCTGCTGCCGCCCTCAGTGACACAGCATCCACCAGTTTTCCCCGTGAGCGTTCCTTTATGCGCACTTTGGTAGGAGCTCGGCGTGCCCCCCTGCTGCTGGAAGAACAAATTGAAGCCGTTGTTGGTTGGATGGCAGCCAATGCATCGACTTCAATTCCTTCCACCTCCTCTCAGGAACACAACACTGTTGAGCAACCATCTGTCTGTTCACCGCCTGTCAAATTGCCCAGGCAGTCAGAGAGTTCTGTACAGGAGCCAGCTGAGTCTCTGCTTCTGTTCTCAGAATCTGTTGGCTCGCAAACACGGGCACAGGCAAGCAGCATTCTGCAATTTGAAGAAGAGGGAGTATGCAGTGATGCGCAACAGCTGTGTCTCTCTCAATCTGAAGAGGCGGGTGAGCCAGTGCCGATGGACAGCACACCGCAGAACGCATCTTATGATGATGATGAGACTCAGGTGCCAGGTTTTGTGGAGCATGGTGCTGCCCAGACCATCCAACAGCAGCAGGTGTTGGAAGAGGGTAGTGGAGATGATGAAGTCCGAGACCCAACATGGCGTGAGCAACAGGAAGGTGGTGGGAGCAGCCCTGAGGAAGGGATTGTCCCAACGGTACAAAGAGGAGGGAGAGGTAGGCTGCAGACTCGCTTGCCTGTAGCCTCCAGTTTGGCACCTGTTGGGAGCAGTTCTCTTAGAACTGTCAAAATTGGCGCTCCCATGACTTGCACTGCGTGGTCCTTTTTTGACAGACTTGTACATGATATTTGCTATGTTCAATGCAAGCTGTGTAAGCAAAAAGTTAAAAGAGGTAAAAATATCAGGAACCTGAATACCACAAATATGTGGAAACATGTACGGACAAAGCACGTAGCTGAGTTCCAAAGACACACTGGAGATGTAGGCCAACCTACAGCAGCACCTACATCTTTAGGTCATGTTCGAGCCTCTACCTCCAGCTCTCACACACCTGTTTCGGCTTCCTCACAGGATCTCCATGGAAGAACCTCGGTCACTGTTGTCCATAGACAAACTGTTATTCCACCCACTGCAGCAAGTTCACAGTCATCGTCACACTCCCAGAACAAAAAACAGCCATCGGTAACACAGGCATGGATAAAAGACGGCCATACTCGGCAAACCATCCACGAGCACAGGCTCTGAATGCTGGCCTTGCAAAACTCCTGTCCCTTGAAATGCTGTCATTCAGGCTGGTGGAGACTGACAGTTTCAGGAACTTTATGGCATTGGCAGTCCCACAATATAATGTGCCAAGCCGATTTTATTTCAGCAGGCAAGCTGTCCCTGCTCTGCAAAAACATGTCGAGGGAAACATTAAACATGCGCTACTAAACGCCGTCAGTAGCAGGGTCCACCTGACCACCGATGCGTGGACCAGTACCCATGGCCAGGGACGATACCTTTCCCTCACTGCCCATTGGGTCAATGTTGTGGAGCCGGGTACAGATCTTGCCAGTGGCGCTGTACGTGTTCTGCCAACTCCAAGGATTGCAGGAATCCAGTCTGTGCACATTGATTCCTCCTCCTACTCCAGTTCCTCAGAATCATCGCTGCACGAGCCGTCACGGTATACCTCCACATGGACCCGTGAACGCTTACCTGTTGCGACCGATATGAGCACAGCCGTGGCCAAACGTCAACAGGCCGTCCTGAAATTAATTCCCATGGGTAATCGAAGCCACACAGCGCAGGAGCTCTGGGATACCATCAAGCAGGAGAGCGACGTGTGGTTTTTGTCAGCTAATCTCCAGCCAGGCTTGGTAGTGTGTGACAATGGCCGAAATCTGGTGGCAGCTCTGGGCCTTGGCAACCTCACTCACATACCATGTCTGGCACATGTGCTCAACTTGGTCGTGCAGAGTTTTTTGAGGGACTATCCGGATCTTGATGCACTGCTGCACAAGGTCCGCCTAGAGTGCGCTCACTTGCGACGTTCCAGCATGGCCAGATCGCGCATTGCAGCTCTGCAAGTCAGATTTCGCCTTCCTGAACATCGCATCATATGTGACGTACCCACCAGGTGGAATTCCACGTTACATATGTTGGAGCGGTTGTGTGAGCAGCAGCCAGCAGTAATGGAGTATCAGCTGCAACAGGCGCAATCAACTCGCAATTTGCGCCGTTCACACTTCACCACTACTGAGTGGGCCTCTATGAAGGACATCTGCGACGTTTTGCGTGCGTTTGATGTCTCAACGCGGATGGCGAGTGCAGATGATGCACTAGTCAGCATGACTGTCCCCCTTATCTGCCTGCTTCAGAAATCACTGAAAGCACTAAAGGAAGAGGTTTTGGAAGAGGTGGAGGATGAGGAGTCACAAATTCAATTACCTTCAGGACAGTCAGCGCAACGTGGTTCCTCACAAAGGGCTGGGCAGGGCTCACTTTGTGAGGAGGATGAGGAGGAGGAGGAGTCAATGGATGAGGAAGAAATCCCTACAGAGGGAGGTACACAACGCTCTAGTCAGTATGTAGAGCGAGGGTGGGGTGATGCCGAGGAGGCAGAGATGACGCCTCTTCCAGAGGACAGCCTTTGTTGGCCAGTTGGGAGTCTGCAGCACATGGTTGATTTCATGCTTCAGTGCCTGAGAAACGACCGCCGCATCGCCCACATTCTCAGCACGTCAGATTATTGGGTGTACACCCTCCTAGACCCTCGCTACCGGGAACTTACAAACCCTCATCACACCGGTGAACTGGGACCGTAAAATGCAGGAGTACCAAGACACACTGGTGCAATCCATACTGTTGTACATTCCAGCCGAGAGAGCTGCTGCTGCTGCCACTGCTTTACAAAGCAGCTCTGTGCGTCGAGGCAGTGTAGACACCTCTACAACAAGAGGGAGCAGAAGCAGCGCCTCTGCACAGGGCAAGAACTGTATGTTACAAATGTGGCAAAGTTTTGTGACAGCGCCAGCAAGGTCTACACCATCCGAGACGGCTCCAGTCACCAGGAAGAAACGTTTCCGTAAGATGGTGACAGACTACTTGGCTTTCCCTCTAAGTGTACTCCCAGATGCCTCTTCCCCTTTCAAATTTTGGGTCTCTAAGTTGGATACATGGCCAGAGCTTAGCCAGTATGCATTGGAGGTGCTGGCTTGCCCTGCTGCCAGTGTATTATCTGAGCGCGTCTTTAGTGCTGCAGGTGGTGTAGTAACAGACCGTCGCATGCAACTATCCTCAGAGAATGTAGACCGGCTTACTTTTCTGAAAATGAACAAGGCATGGATCTCACCTGAATTTGCCTGTCCGTTTTCAGATTAAATAACTGTTTGGCAACGTTTTCCATGTCTCCTGTTATGTTCATCTTTCTACCACCTGAACTCTACTCCCTGGGCTACAACACCACCATTTGTTGCTCGTAAGTAATTGGCAGGGGTACTGACTCCTGGCCAGCCTGGTTACAGCACGACAGCTGTTTCCTGGCAGTGTGAACGTCAATTATCCTCCAATAAGTTGTGCTGTCGTGTTGCATTCGGGTTAGCCGACTCTATGGTGCCTGCAGTTTAGGTGATTCCTATGTGTGCTGTGGGATATGTAAATAAAGGCGGTTTCCATTGTGACAATAGGATAAGCACCCACTGTAGGACTGTGTGATTTGGTAACTGCGGACGGCTTGCGTCCTGTCAACTTACATTTTCATGGGTGCGTTCTTCTACCCGTCCGGGGTCCAGTACCGTCAAGTGGTTCTCCCCAGTGCCTTTGGCCTAGGTGCCTCCATCTCCGTATCCGAGTTCCAGCAACGTCTGCTGGTCCTTGGTAGTGCTTTGGAGCACAGGTACCTCCTGCTTAGTAACCGTGTCACAGTAACGTCAGCTGGTACTCGATTGTGACATTGCCTCTTTTCCTTCTGCTACCCATCCGGGGTCCAGTACCGTCAAGTGATCTCTCCCAGTGCCTTTGGCCTAGGTGCCTCCATCTCCGTATCCGAGTTCCAGCAACGTCTGCTGGTCCTTGGTAGTGCTTTGGAGCACAGGTACCTCCTGCTTAGTAACCGTGTCACAGTAACATCAGCTGGTACTCGGTTGTGACATTGCCTCTTTTCCTTCTGCTACCCGTCCGGGGTCCAGTACCGTCAAGTGGTTCTCCCCAGTGCCTTTGGCCTAGGTGCCTCCATCTCCGTATCCGAGTTCCAGCAACGTCTGCTGGTCCTTGGTAGTGCTTTGGAGCACAGGTACCTCCTGCTTAGTAACCGTGTCACAGTAACGTCAGCTGGTACTCGGTTGTGACATTGCCTCTTTTCCTTCTGCTACCCGTCCGGGGTCCAGCACAGTCAGCTGGTCCTCGTTACTTTCATTGTCTCTTGCTCCATCTGATACCCGTCAGGGTTCCAGTAACGCCAGCTGTTTCTCGGAAATTAGACGACCTTAAAGACCACCCAGAAGAAGATGACGACAACAAGGACGACGAGCATGAAGCCAACCAGCCTGAACACCATCACAAAGAAAAAATAAAAGATTACCCAGAAGAAGATCACCAACAGGACAAAGAAGGTTAAGACAAACTACAAGATACAGAACAAGAGACAGAAGAACAATAAGCAAAAGATCAAAAAGCAGAAGAACATGAAGTATAAGACCAAAATGAAGAGCAAAATATATGCTCTAAATTCTAAGCAGAAGAAGACTAAGCAGTGTATGGGGGTGAGTCTGTTCCTCCTCGTGGTGCCCCTGGAAAATGCCTGCTGCTGCTGCTGCAGGCTAAACTGAACACGGACAAATACTGTTGTAATATAAATCTTTTGTGACAGCAAGAACGGAAGGATGAACAATTCATACTTTTACAGATTACAAGTACAGGAATCTCTGTCACAAATAAGAATATGATGAAGAAGATGAAGAGGAAGAAGATGAAGAATTTGAATATGAAGAAGATTAATTAGTTTAATAATAACAATATGAGTAATGTAAAAAAAAAACATGAATAGCAAGAAGTTTAAGAAGAAGATTAAGAAGGTGAAGATAAAGAATAATTTGATGAGAAAGATGATGCTGCTGAAGATTATGAAGGAGAAAGTGTGGCACTGGCAAAAGTTAAAAAGGTGAAGAGCATGGAAGTTGTGAAACATACAAAATAGAAAAAAGGTTAACAACATTGTCAATTTGTTAGTCAATCCAAACGTATTTCCAAAAAAAAATATATTAATGCTATTCCAATGCATTGGGTTAAACATGTATGCCTTTATTGTCTCCTCAACCTCCCCCAATACCTTCTACATTAGTCTTTGTTGTTTTCCTTCATGTACAATTAACCAACAAGGCAAGAATGGTTTTTTTTAGTTGCGATATTTTTAGTTGCGATATTTTGTTCCCATAGACTTACATTGGACTTCCGGTATCGGAATCGGATATCGACGATATTTAGTGATATCGGCGATACCATTCCGATCCGATATTTTTAGATATCGAGCAGTATCGCTCAACACTATTGACGTGGTGAAACTGCAAACAATCATAACATATACAATCAGTGCATGGTACAGTAGAAATACATACTATACATGTTATACATTGTGCATGAAGGTTTACAAACTAGTAGCTGATTCAGGGGTACAACTGACTAAGGCCTCTTTCACACATCCGTTTTGCGTCTGATGGCGCGATCCGGCCTTTTTTTGTAAAACCGGATCCGGCGAAATGTAATGCCGGATCGTTTTTTTCCCATTGACTTGTATGAGCGCCGGATCACGCCGCATGGCCTTGCGGTTCATCAGTTTTTTGCTGGATCCAGCGCCTGGTCTCATTCCGGTGTCTGGAAAAATGGCAACTGTAATGTTTTTTGTCTCCGGCAAAAAATCTGGAAGCGCTTCCGGCTTTTTGTCACAATGAAAGTCTATGAGTGCCGGAATGCGCCGGATCCGGCAAAAGCCGGATCCGGATGCCGGATCCATTTTTTTCTTTTTGTAGCCCAGCCCACAGCAAACATATATAAAGCAGGTCAGTGGGATCCTCAACCATAAGCATGCAGCCAGCCAGGAGTAGAGGAGCCAGCCCAAGACCACCACCATCACCACCACCAGCACCATCAAGAGAACCAGAACCAGAAGAAATGGAGCACCAAGAGGAGAGCTCATCCGACACCAGACGGTAAATAT